>PVHP010002556.1:0-88321 GCA_004024765.1 Zapus hudsonius
CTCTCTCTCTCTCTCTCTCTCTCTCTCTCTCTCTCTCTCTCTCTCTCTCTCTCTCTCTGTATCTCTCTGCTTGAAAATGAATAAATAAAATATTTTTTAAAATACAGAGGTTGAAGTCAGGTGTCTCCTGGATTTGATCATCTCTACTGACTGAAGCATTGGTCTCTCACTTGAGCCCACAGCTCCCAGATTCGGCTCATCCAATTAACCAGCTTGCCCAAGTTCATGCCTCTTGCTCTAGGATTCCAGGTGGCTCCGCCCACTCACCATTAACTGTTGGGACTTGGGGATCTAAACTCCAGTCCTAATGCTTGCAGAGCAACCACTTGATAGACTGAGCCAACCCCCCCCCACCAGGGGCCTTTTAATGTCATTGTCTGTACTTGTCTCAGAGTAAGCCATTCCCTCGCCCAGCCCACCGTGTCATAATCACTTACTAGGTGGTGTCGCTCTCATTTAATTTGTACTCTATTCTTGTCCTTCTCACAGAACCTGTGCCCAGACATTGTCGGCTGTATGCCAAGGGCTCACAAAGCCCCAGGATAAGCCCAACGCATTTAATTGGAGTAACATTTTCTCTTTAGGTTGGAAGATATTTTTCCCATTCTTTTCTGAAATTTATTTTTATTTTATATAAACTATGACAGGTTGTTCTCTTTCATACCTTTGCCCCAGATCCCATCGCCCTGGAGGACCTACTGAGTGGGGTTATGGTATCCATTGTGGTCATGAAGGCCTCAGTCAGTCCCAGAGAGGTAGCAGGGGAATGTGCCTCGTGATATTTCTTCCCACTCTGTGGCTCTTACTATCTTTCTGCTTCCTCTTCTACAATGTTCTCTGAGCCATGGCAGGCCTGTCGGCAGTCTGATTTAGTGTTGAGTTCTCTGAAGCCTCTGGATTTCTGTTTTCATAGGTTTTGATTGATCATTGTGTCTGTCACCATCACCCTGGGGATGGTTGTCAGGCTAGCAGTAAGAGCAGTATTCATGTCACCACTTTCCCTGCAAATTCTCCTGGGCCCTGGTAGATGTGGTAAAGGTGGCATGTGGAAGACATTTTTAATGTTTAAGAAAACAAAGCTCTCTTTCTTATACAGCCACATAATGCAAGATATGCATAAAATTTTAATGAAACAGAACATCAAGAGATAGTATGACAAGGCATTTCTCATCACGCAATCCCTGCCACAGCGGCAGCAGCCCAAGCAAACCCTTTTTCCTCTCTCCCTTCCATCTCTTGGGCTGTCAGGACATGCCATAGAAACACTTGTGAAGTGCAGCTAAGTCAAGGCTGAGGGTCCCCACTCCCCATCTTCCCCACTATGCCTGACACACAGAAAGTGCTCAATTAGCTTGTGTTTATTGATCAGGTAGATAAATAAACGGATTGCACTCTGGGAGCAGAGAAGTTGATGTGAATGAAATTGTTTTTTTTTTTTAATATATATTTATTGTCCATAATGAGTTACATTATTTAGTGGGAAAATAATGAGTTGTTATCCCCAATCCCCCAATTCCCCCCCTCCCCATCCCCAATCAGTTGGATATCCTCCTCCGTGAGCTGTCTGTATTAGTCCTTGTGGCAGGGGATCCTGGATAGCCTAGTACTCAGCCCGGTCTTCCTGGCCCAAGTGTGTTGTTACTGAAGGGTGAATGAGACTGAAATTGTTTTTTCATATTAAAACCCCCCCAATTCAAGATCACTTCATCCTTCTAATACTAATATCCCTGCCATACATTAAAAGTGACATATGCCTGAAACTTTAATGAGCCAGAATTACGTGGGTCACTGTTTTGCTGCCTGTAGTGGGCTCTCCTCCCTCACAGTTCCTGAAGGCATCTCCAAGGTGGGTAATTTTGCTCAGCCAGGATTAAGCCTATCCAATTGCCTAAGGGGAGAATAGTTAATGAACTGAAACGGAAAACTAGAAAGGGTTTTTTTTTTCATTTTTAAACTTTTTTATTGGCTTAAAATTATATATATATATATATATATATATATATATATATATATATATATATATATATATAAACACAACAATATGCTCTGTTTTTACAAACCTAATAACTATAGAAAGGGTTTTTAAGCAACCTTAGGAAGAGTTGAACCTGCTGGGTCACTGGTGAAAGCCAGTGAGGAGGAAGGGAGGGTGGGGGATGGGCAGACTGCAGGGGGAGGCTTCAAGATCCCCATTGCAAAAGAGGGGTGGGCAACTGAGAGCTAAAGACCAAATAGCAGTATCTCTTCTCAACTGGGCCCACCAAAATACTCTGAGGTACTCACGGGCTTGACTCAGAAGCCTGATGGTGTGGTCAGTGTCTTAAAGACTAAACCACATTTAGTGCAGGATTCACAACTGCTAGAATCACCTGCCTGTGGCCAGCTCTGCCTCCCACAACCTCATTCTGCCTGACCCCCGAGAGTCCCTCTCCTGGACTCCTTTCCCTTTCTCTCTGCGGCCTCATGAACAAACCTCAGCATCTCCAATGCCCCTTTGTCCATAAAGAGTATTCTAGTCCACGGTGTGAGCTGCCTACTCTCTCTGGTGGGGACTCAGGCAGTAGCTTACCTGGAATCTGGGCACAGGAGGGATCAGACAGCTCACACATTTCTCTTCCACCTGAGCCCCAGGAAGCTTCCCAGTGGAAATCCTGGCTGAGGACGTGGCTCAGCAGCAGAGCTTTTGCCAGCATGCAGGATACCCACAGTTTGATCCCCAGCTCTGCAAATCTAAACCAAATTCTACCATATCATGTCCTTCCTTAATAACCCTTCTTTTCCTTGATTTTTCACACTCTAAGTCTGAATCACTGACCCTGATGGATGAGGGCTCTTCCCTTCCTCTCCAGCCTAATGGCCCTCCATCACTGCCGAGATCGGTCGGCCTCTTTTGTAGGGGCCCGCAGTCTGTCTCTCTTTCCATGCAGTAAACATCTTTTGAAGAAACACACGAATGAATGAGTGAGCAGAGCTCGTGAGTGAATGATCATGCTGGAGGCATCCACGGAGCCATGAAAAAGGCTGTTTTTACTGCATTCTTGTTGGAGACTGAATCCCCTCTTTCCTTACACAGTGGGAGTGACAAGCAGAGGTGGTCGCCTGTGTGTTGGCATTGCTAAGGCTGGCCTCCCGATCGCGTAGAACAGACCTTGGTCTTATACACCGGTGCTCCGGCATAGCCACCCAGGAGTGATCCTTGATCCCCAACTCTGTTTTGCTTTCTCCCAATCTGCTCTGGCCAGACCTACCCATCAGCTTTTATCATTGCACGAGTACAGCTCTCAATCCTCTCTGAGATCAACTTTTGGGGCTGCTACCCTTGCAGACACTTGCAGTCATGGGACTCTTTCTTTAAGGAGCTCAGGGACAAAATGCCCTTCCAGTGTCCGTTCAAACAGATGCACATGTAGATGTAGATGTAACAGCCACAGCAAGGAAAAGATGAAATCAACAAGTGTGAGAACTCCCGAGGACAGAGATGTTCCCCTTGTTTTTGTATCTCAGCACTTAGGCCCCTACTTATCCTCCTGTCAGTAAAGGTGAGTTGAAACAAAGACCTAAGAAGATGCTAGAATGTCAGCTAGTCACCTGAAGCAACCCTTAATGAATGAGGTGATGTCTAAGTTCGATGTGTTCCTTATACGTAGCACAATCATAAATGCTAGCAATCATCTTGGTTTGTTTGACACATATAACAAAATGCTATAAACTAGGCAGTTTATAACCAACTAAAATTTATTGCTCCAGTCTATGAAATTACAAAAGCAGGGATCACTGGAAACCTGTTGATGGAATCCAAGAACCTCAAAATGATTCCAGCTCCTTCCATACGGGGAATGATTCCAGAATGATAATATTCCAAGGTCATATCGCTCGACAATCATATTTGTTGTTCACTTGAAATCCAGCAATCCTCATTATTCCTTGCTTCATAAAGCAAGAGATTAGCATTTACAGAAGTTAAATGTCTCACCCCAACTTCATCTAGCTAATGAGTGGTGCAGCTAGGATTCAAGCCTAGATTTTTTTAATTGTAGAACTAAGACTTATTCCATATTTCTCTCCTTTCCAGCAAGAAAGTTGTGTTTAGCCCATCAATGCTATAAAATTGAGGACTTAGATACATGCTTTTATACTGAAGTCCCTAAAATTGTGGCACTAAGAAATGGCTCAAAGTCAGAGTAGCAAAGTAAAAAATCTCAGTCATGTCCCACTACTTTTTTTAAAGAAGCAGAAAACATGTTGGCAGGACATCATAAATAGTGAAAGATGCCATCTTTCCTCAGATGAGAGAAACAAAAGTCCTGGCTGCGAAAGAACAGGTTTTCTCTGGATAGCAAAGACAAAGGCATCACAACACATGCTCCTGCATCTCATTTAACATGCTGGACCAGGACCTTCTTCAGACTGTCAGTCAAATGGAGCCTGCAGTGGCCTCCTAACCTTGAATTGATGAATCTCTTCTGGCTCCTGAGAAGCATCTCTGTGAGGACCTAATATAAAGCCGCATTTCCAAACAGATGTAAAAGGCATTTAGAGAAGCTGATACTTTAAAGAAAGCAAATGTTGTGTTGGGTTTAGCAAACTTTGAAAGTGCGGTTGTTAGTCTCAGAAGATGGTACTTGGGCTATTGTGGTTCTGAAGAGGATCGACTGCCGAGGGGAAGGAAGGGACAGTGCCACTGAAATCTTTATGAGAAATGGGAAATGAAATGCTTTAAACTAACTCACTTCTCAGCCAGGACTCAGCAAGATGCTGCACGGATGACGCCTCTCTTATCATAAAAATGATGGAAAGCGCACAATGGAGGTATTCAAAGATCGCCTTCATGAGAAGTGCACACAGCCTGTGAATGCTCCCCTGATGCCACACTTCTCGCCTCTTCACAGCCATGCACTCTAAAGAGGCACCGTGATTTTAAAGGTTATGAACACTGAATCAAGCAACCAGAGTGCTGTGGGGTTAGACCCACGTGACCGAGTTGCAGGCCTTGTGCCAAAGGCTTCCTCTGAGGGACAGTGTGAGGTATGGGATGAGACTAGATGGTGCACACATTTTACATTGAAGCGAGAGCCTTGGTTTAGCACCTGACAGTTTAGAAAGGTCACTGTCACGTATTTGGTCATGCCACATTCTGTGCACTGGTGAGGTAATTTCCACATTATCTACTTTTCTCAAATAAAACACCTAAGACTCTGAGATGTCAATAATTTGCTGACACAGTTAGGTCTTGAATTCAGCTCTTCTTCTGCAATTCCCTTTGATGTCAATAAGAAGAGCAAACACACTGAATGACAATAATCACACACCTATGGCATTGACCTTGAGCACAGCAGAATCTACTAGACTCGACCTCATCTCACTATCCCCACAAATGCACATTTCCACCCATCCGCCCCCTGGGAAGGATGGCTTAGAGTGAACCCAGTGTTCAAAGTGGAGCAAATCAGTTCAAAGAAAGAGCAGGACTCTTCACAGATTTTCTTTTTCTGAAATACTTGTGTCTCTCCAAGCTGCTGACCAGAGGGTAGTATGAGAAGTCTCCAGAAATTTACACTGCAAGAAGGTTTGCATTTGTTAAATGAAATCCCTACTCTACAACCAAACCCAAAGAGAAGTCTTCCTCTTCCCCTAAGTTAACTTATTGATATGGTCCATGTCACTATGAATCAGGAGGTAACAAAATGAATTTCTCTGATAGTTACAGGGTACTTTTGACCAGCTTCTGGCCGGGTGCATGTGAATAATGAAATCTAATAATAGGAGATGGTGCTTATGGTACCATTGTTGGATATGATTATTAATGACTGTTCATACTTGATTGAGATTCAAGATATTGTATGATTTTCCTATTTTTTTTAAACTAGGCAATGCCCTTGAGTTCTTGCTTCCCTTAAAGCTGTCCGGGGATTGCACAGAATCTCTAAACTTAATGACTCACCCTCCCTCCCACTTACACCACTCTGCTTCCCTTTTCAGCGTGTCTACAGCTTTTATTTATTTTTTCCCAAACCTATGCATTCTCAGTTGAAGTTTCTTCTCTCCCATAGAGTATCCAGACGTTTCCCTTCACCTTGAGAAACTTTTCCAAACCTTAACTCCTGCTTCCTGCCTGATTGCATGGCTAATTCAAAAGGTGCCAGATGCATGTGTGTGAGAGTAGCCACCAGAGGCATCCAGAACAAGTGCCAACAAACGGTGAGCAAGGGGAGAATGTGGCTGACCTTTCCCAGGCTCTTAATATGTTTGCAAAGTTGTACCTGTTCTGTTACCAGCTGGGGCCACTGCCTGGAGGCTTGCTGACTACCATTTTCCCTCATTCAGGCTTTCTTGTCCTTGTCCCCAAGATCCAAGGACACTCTGAGCAAGGTAAGCACACCTGTAGAAGCAAGGGTAGCCCTCCCTGCAGGGAACACTCCTCTTGCAGCCAATGTCTGCATTACCTTTTCAGAGAACACACTGAACCCTAAGACATGAGCCCCCAAGGTAGACATGGGACCATCCCTCCCAGCTTGGTCTGCTGTGTTTGTACTACTCTGGCAGCTTTCTCAGCTACCTTTTAGGAACCCCTAGTTTGGTTTTGGGGAAGATTCAAGAGCATCTGACATGAGGAAAGAGTGGAGCCACCCAATGGGAAGGTAGGACTTAAATGTCTAGAGACACCTGGCAACAGATATTTCCAATGAGGACTTCCTGGGTGCACTTCATGAAGGGAAGCAAAGGGCCAAAACTTTCTTATAATGGAAGAGAGATCAGTTTATCTACTGCAAAGCACAGGCTTAAAGAACAAATGAATCTGTTCCCAGCAACCCTCCTGATTTCCTGAAGCCACCCAGGTAAGCTTGCCCAGTGATCAGAAGTGGAAGCTTCTCGGACCACCTGTGCAGGTAGAGGATCAATAACTCCCTGGATATTTAAAACAACTGTGAGAAAACCTGTCCTCATCAGTCAGGTGTCTCAGAGCCTCAGTGGGTGATGACTATGCCTAGAGATCACAGGGAAGAAGGTGTGTGCCCCCATCCCCTGACTGATCTGAAGACCAGAGAAGGCCAGACCCTACCATGAGCTTCCTTTCAGCCTGTTCTCTTCCGGCTCGTGACTCCTTGGGGACCGTCTGGGAAGACTTCAGCCAAGAAGCACAATAGGCTCCATGGAACTTCAGACTGAGCCTTGTAGCCGGCCCACCCTGTGCACACACCTGGCATGCCAGTCCATATTCATCAAGCCACAGCAGCCACCTTGAACCAGGGGCACCAGGATGACTCCAGCACGGGACAGCGAGTCTAGCAAAGGCTGACCCTCAATCTGTCCCGTTCTTAAATGGTCTGTTCCCTTTCATGCTTCCTAAATTGCTGAACTCACACATCTTGATGGGCCATGACATCTCTGTGCTGTTTGTCACTACATTCTCTGTACTTTAGAAGGTCTCCTTCCTGTCTGCAGGCAACTGCTCCATGAGAACTTCCTCAATGCACTCCCTCACTCCCTGCTCAGATGAATCAAAGTAACATTCTACTGAGGAAAACACAGAGGACAGGACTCTGGGATTCAAAGCCAGCAGCTCCCATGCCGGACATGGTCACAGTGCCAGGTAATGTGCCAAAAGCTTTAGGAATTCTGTATTAGTCCGTCTTCACCACAGCACCAGGAGACAATAATGCCACTTCACAGAGGAGGAAGATAAGTTCAGAGAGCCTGGGTGAGATCTTATCTAGCGTGTATCGCAAAGGGATCACCATCCTGAGCTTTTAGAAACAAATGCACACTGCTTGCTGTCTCAAAGACTTTGTAAGGAAGCACCTTTAAATGCTGAGTCATCTCTCCAGCCTCACACTTTTTAATAACAAAAGGGTTAGAAAAAAGAAATCAAAACCCACAATAAAATATCACTTCACATCCTCTAAGACAGATAATTTTTAATCTTTTTTATTGATAATTAGATACAGTGTATGAGCAAATCATATGATGGTACACCCATTTCCCTCCTTCCTGTCCCCAACCCACTGGGGGCCCTTCTTGGTGGGCTTATTAGATAAGTCCATGGGGTAGGGGGCTATGATTAGCTTAAGAGGTAATTTTTTAAGAGGTAAACATTGCCCCCTTTGTGTGTTGTTGCTGGAGGGGCAATGTCTCTGGATATTCTTCCCCACCATGGATCTTACATTCTTTCCCTCCCTCTTCCACTCAGTTCCCTGAGTCATGGTGGGTGAGTTATTAAGTCTGTTTTACTGTTGAGATCTTAAGTGTCTCTGCACTTCCGTTTTGGGTTGTGTATGGCACACAATGACAATTATCCAATGGATGTAGAAATATCTAAGGCCCCACACCTTTCTGAAGAAGTAAAATGATACAGCTGCTGTTGGAACAGCTTGGCTATTCCTCAGAGTCCTGCATGTATTCTCCACGTGATTGAGCAATTCCACACGCACACACGGTGACGTTCACAAACCTTGTATGTGCTTGTTCATAGCAGTGTCATTCATGGTAGCCAACAATGAAACAATGTAACATCCACAACAAGTGAATGAGAGAATTAAGCCTGAGATCCATAGAGTGTGAAACTGCTAACCATAAAAGAAACACATGCTACAACACAGATGAACTTTGAAAATTTTGTGCTAACTCAAAGAAACCGGAAGGAAAACGTCACATACTACATGATTCATTTATACAGAACTGTCCAGAGTAGATAAATCTATGAAGACAGAAAATAGATTAGGGGTTTCTTTTTTTAATATTTTATTTATTCATTTTCAAGCAGAGAGAGAGAGAGAGAGAGAGAGAGAGAAGAGAGAGAGAGAGACAACACCAGGGCCACCACCTTGTGGGTCTGGCTTATGTGGGTCCTGGAGAATTGAACCCGGGGCCTTAGGCACTGGAGGCAAGTGCCTTAACTGCTGAGCCATCTCTCCAGCCCGATTAGGGGTTTCTTGAACTAGAAAGAATGAGATGTTGGAAGAATAGCGAATGACAATTAATGGGGCCAGGTGACAAAAATTTCTAAAATTATGGTCATGATTGCATAATTCTGTGAATATACTAAACACCATTGTACACCTTATTACACGAATTGTACGATATAGCAAAGCTATCTTGGGAATTTTGTTAAAACATGCTAAATTTGGGGGGTATATCACGTGTGGCAACAAATCCTTTCAAACTGCCACCCTAAAACTCTCATTCTCAATTTGGGTTCTGTGCATGATATCATACCAAGCAATGAATGTAACGTGATCGACAGCTTATAGTAAGTTAGGAAAGCGACCGTAAGGAAGAACTAGCCCAGACCCGAAGGCTGCCTCTGTGAGTGTGCATATCTCCCATTGCTGCAGAAGATCTGTCCAGCGAAGCAGCACAGCCGGAGGACAAGCACCAGACAGCTGTGGGATGAGCAGGCAGCTCAAGAATCAGCGCTTCATGTTCTCCTTGGCCATCTGGAAACCCACCACTAAATCCATCCGACAGCAGCTTAGAAGCTGTTGATGGAGTAAGCTGGAAAATGAGGGAATTGCTTTTGGTGAAGGATGTATTTATTATTATTATTATTAAATTATATTTTAAGGTGTACTATTAAACCGATTGGTCCTTAAGCTCAGGATCAAAATTGAGTCATTATTGAATCATGAGGTGGCTCAGTGGATAATGTCCTCAATAAGATGATGGGACAGAACAATGCACACATACTTCATTTCTTGTCACAGTAAAACATTTTTCAAGTTGAATTATTGCTAACTTTCATGCAGTGGGTTTTATAAACTATTTTTACCAAATTTACTTGACCAAATGTATTTATAAATTTGTTTGGATGGTATAGCTCCATAGGAGACATGTAAGCAAAAGAATGTTGTTGCAGTCAGCTTTCTAATTGCTGCGCAGAAAGAACCCAAACAAAAGCGGCTTGTGGAGGAATGGGTTTATTTGGCTTATGGACTCGAGGGGAGACTCCATCCTGGCAGGGAAAACGATGGCATGAGCAGAGGGCTGGACATCACCTCTGCCACAGCACTGGAAATAGCAGCAGGAAGGTGTGCCAAACTCTGGCAAGAGGAAGCTGGTTTATAACCCCATAAGCCCACCCCTGATGACACAGCTTCATTGAGGTTGTAAAACCCAAACTGCCATCAGCTGAGGATCGATCTATCAGAACACATTCATTTGTTTGTGGGGGACACCTGTATACCTAATTCTGTGCTGCAATGTAGCAATTTGTGTGGAACTACAGACATGCTTTCTTTCTTTCTTTCTTTCTTTTTTTCTTCCTTTCTTTCTTTTTTTCTTCCTTCCTTTCTTTTTTGTTGTTGTTTGTATTTTCGAGGTAGGATCTCCCTCCATCCCAGGTTGACCTTGAATTCACTATGTAGTCTCAGAGTTGCCTCAAACTCACAGCGATCCTCTTACCTCTGCCTCCCGAGTGCTGGGATTAAAGGCGTGCGCCACCACGCCCAGCATGCTTCTTTCTTGTAAAAGAGATTCAATACTTCCCTCAAGGTCAGGAAATACTTTATTCCTCTATAGTCCTGGGCTGCATGGCAACATTTGAGGTGATGATGGCTGCAAAGATGATGGAGCTACCAGAAGATTATACTACCTAGTGACATTATGGATTATATAATAATCTAATAAGAGAGAGAGAGAAGCAATCAGTTTTAGCACATTCTATGATGTGCACACTGAAAAAGCAATCACCTAAAGATGGGTTATTTAGAATGTCTCTGCACATTAAGCCATATATAGCAGGACTTCCTCAGCCCCTTGTAGAATACCTTAGACACTGGGGCGCCTTGGTACAAGGGAGTGTCCAGCAGCTTCCTAGGGCTGATGCTCTGTCTGCAGACAGCCTGGCCTCTGCAGGAACGTGCTATGGGCAGTTCAGGTAAGCTGATGCTCTCCAGTGTTACCTAAGCTGTTTTCAATGGGAACCCTTTTTCTAAATGGGCATCGTAAATTGCCATCAAGTTGAATTCTACCTTGGGAATAAGATGACTCAAATTGAATCTGATATTCACTCAAAATAAAACAGATATGTTAAAAACTGGTGTAAGTTCATTGTGTCCCACCTGCTATGGTTTGAATCTGAAAACGTCTCCCACAGGCTCATGTTTTGCATTCTAGGTATTCAACTGGTGTACTATTTTGGGGGGTTCTGGAAACTTTGAGAGGACGATCCTAGCTGACAAAAATGGGTCACGATGGGGATAACCTTTGCAAGTTCATACCTGCCTCCTGGTGATTGCCTATTTGGGGGTATGAGCAGCCTCCAGCCACGTTTTCCTGATCTGCATGATGTGACTCATTCTACCATGTTTCCCTACCATGATGGATTGATTTAAAGCCCTCTGAAACTGAGCTAAAATAAATCCTTTCTCTATGCTATTTTGTTATATTGGTATTTTGTTATGCCAATGCAAAGAAAGCAATATACCTCCAAAATTCATATGCTAATAGCTCTTAGCACCCCAGAGCATGACTGCTTTTCTGTGCAAAGACCTTCCATTGATTTTAGTTTGTTTAAGCCTAAAGTCTCCTCAATTCACACTTACTTCACTTGGTTTAAATTTAATACTGTCCTTCATTTTCCCATTTTGCTGAGTGGAGAACTGAGTCTTAGACTTGCCTATTTATAATGTGGATTAGTCCGAGCTAGAATTCAAAGTCAGGTCAGTGTCCTTGCTACTGACAGTATAAATGGGACTGTAAATAGTATCTCCAGTACCAAGATCCAAAGGTTAAAATGTATCCTCATGAGTAGGTGAACTGACTGCAAGGTTCTGTTGTGCTCTTTTGAAGGTCTTGTGTGGACTAGAGAATGTGCCATGTGCAAACACACACACACACACTCAAAAATGCACGAGGACCTTTGTCACTCTGGCACTTGGCATTAACTCAGCATGACTCTGCCCTGTGGACATCTGCTTCTGTAGCTCACACTGTTCAGGACCCAGGCAAATACTAGTTTCCATCTCCTGTTCTCAGTCCTCAATACAAGGAGCAGGAAAGTTTGTGAATTTTGCCACTTGTCCAATCTCTGAGGCAGACACAGCTTCTGGGTGTGTAAACTGTTTCTGCTTAGCTAAGAGAAAGGAAAAATCCATTAGCTTGTCAGATCCTCTCCCAGCATCAAGATGGCAGGATGGTACATAATCAAGCCCTATCTCCCAGGCGTGCTGAGAGTCCTGTTCCTTTGTTTCTTCATATTCGGTTTGCAGCTATGTACAGACTCACAGATCATCCAGGTACTACCAATGGTTTCATGTAGCAATCAAGGGACATTTTGCTACATTAAATAACTCACCTGGCATTTCAATAGCTCTGTCATGCATGCAGTGTGGCACTGAAGTTTACATTAGCACCTAGGTAGACGGTGAATGCTGCAAACACAAAAGGTTCTATTTTCTAAAACAGCCAATGAAAGCTAGCTTTTCAAAATTAAAATTTAAAGATATTACCCATATTTAAATTCTAAAAAAAATACGAAAATTTAGTTTTATCTTTTGATGTTGATGTGCATTTTTGTCTTTTTCATGAAAATATATTTAAATATTATATATTTTTGAATAGAATTATGCTTTTAATACTTCAAATGATCACTATCCAGGGGACCTGAATTATGGGAGAAATCACATAATTAGTGCGTCTTGTTTTTCCACGGCTAGGGGAAAAGAATAAATTTCATAAAATAAATATATGGTAATTTATGAATTATGTATGTCTTCATTTTACTCACATGCAAATGTCACCAGCTCATCAAGAGAATTCACAGGCATGTGTATTAATAATTACATTTAGTCATCTTTGGTGTTTGGTCGATTCTCAGTCACGGGAAAAGCAATCAACTTTACGTGTATTTGGCGTTATGAGGAGGATAAGCTTGGAAAGATATGAAGACAGATGTGCACGTGAGTGCAGGGCACGTGAGCTGCCGTGCATACTCTCATGCTGGGCCTCACGAATATCGGGGCACACATGGATTTTCCAGGCTCCTGAAGGTTTCTTTGCTATATCTTCAGTGTGCAGGAAAGTGGCCTCCTTGACGTCAAGCATGGGGCTCTCCTTGTGATCCAGCTGTCGTGAGGTTTAGACCATGGGCGAGGGAGGGAGAGAGAGAAACTGAGGCACGCTACTGGGGCCATCAGCAGACTATTCCAAAGAAGGTGGAGGCTCAGATGGACTTGGATGGGTAGAAAGGGAAACATTATGGGTGACCAAGAGCCAGAATGCATCACAGCTCCTGCAGCTGTAGACAGATGTGCTGGAGGGGAAAGGAGGGGACAGCAGACACCTTGGCTGGAGAAGGCTGGGAAGCCACCTGACACTGACTCTTGAACTGCATTCCCTACACATGCTTGAAGTGACAGAAGGCTTTGTAGCCATAGAATAAAATGAAGCTCTCTCCATTTAGAAGAGAGTATGCAAGTGGGAAGACACACTGCCTGCTAAGAAGACCCTACGTCCTTAAAAGGTTCACCGGGGGAAATAAAGCTGTCTTATTTCTGCTATTTGGAGCAAAAGACACTCCTGGGCCCTTCCTTATTTTGAATTACTTAAGGGGGGCTTAGAGCCCACCCTCTTTCCACCAGCAGCAGCTGAGACACAATGCAGATGCATTCGGCTTTACCAGTGCTCCCACAAACACAGCCTGAAATGTGCGGCTCTGAGGAATACATCACAGCCTGTGTTTTCCCCTGTTCTGATCATCCATTTCCACAATTAATATAGGGAATCATATAGATGGTTGAATATAAGCTTTTGTGAACTTTTCCAAAAAGTTTTCACTTTCCTAGTCAGAATATATGAGGCTTTCTAATTAACTCCACCAGTAGTGGGTAGTGAGGGTGTCCCCTGTGTTATAGATCTGGGGTTGCAGAATTCCTCCCCCCCAAAGAGATTTTCTCACCAATAATGAACTATTTTCTGAGAATCTTTGGGAACACAGGCCTGAACACTTGCTTTCCTCTCCTTGCACTAAAGCTTCTGTTCAATTATTTCAATTTTTTTTTTCATTTTGGGCTCAGTTTTCTATTTTTCTTGGTCTTCAGAGAGGAGGCTCTGTGTAGATTCTCACCTTCACTTCATCACTCATGTCTCACTTGGAATCTGAATCTCTGCATTTAAAGAGCAGAGGATAGAAGCCAGGTGTAGTCACTCATGCTTGTAATCTCTGCACTTGGGAGGCTGAGGCAGGAGGATTGCCATGAGTTGGAGGCCAGTCTGGGCTACATAGTGAATTGCAGACAAACCTGGTTTTCAAAGTGAGACCCTGTCTGAAAAATAAAAGAGAGAGAGAAAACACCAAACAAAAATTTAAAAAGCAAGGGATAACTGTCTTTATTTCTGGGTTTGTGTAACTTGAATTTGGTTATACTTGGGAAATTCCTAGCCTTTACCTGGAATACACTTGGGATACAATGGACCCAAATAAATTGGAATGTCAGATACACAATGAATCTTTTTTTACTGTCTCCCAAGTATGACACCATTGCCATTTTTTCCTTCCTCTTTTTCTGTCCTCTCTTCTCTCTCTTTTCTCTCACTTCCTCCTTTTCTGTCTCTATCCTTCATCATTCCTCATTACCTGGTTTTAATATTTAACACACCATAGTAATAGGATTAATTCTAGGTTTTAATGCTTAGAAACAAGCATGTCCCTCACTACTTGCTACGGTTTGCATGTGGCTCTTTTAAAGCTTGGTGTGTTGGAGGCTTGGGAGATAGTGGAAACTTCTAGAGGTGCAGCCCAGGGAGGTGGTTATGTCACTGAGGATGCTGAGGATACCTTTTAGTAGTGCTCATGGGATCCCAATTAGTTCTCATAAGAGTCAATTGCTATCAGAGGGCAAAAGTGACCCCTCTGTGCCAGCGAGCTTCCTGCCTCCTGTGTGTGAGGACATCCTCTACAAGGTCCTCCACAGTGGGCCTGCCTCAGTTTGGACTTTCACCTCCAAAACTGGGAGGTAAGTAAAACTGTTTTAACTTTTTCTGGTTGTTTATTTCTTCACATTTGTTATGAATTATAACAATTGTACAAATAGGATTCAGCGAATTTCAATTTGTGACTATACTGTGCATTGATCATGACCACCCGCCCCTATTGTTGGTCCAAGGATTACTTCAGAGGTCATTGTACACTAACACCCCGGTTCATCCATGGAGCTGGGTGGACAGCAGCTCGGGACAGCGGTAGGCATAGCTGCCTGGGAGAATACAGCAGTGGGCAGTTCTCATTTATTGTATAGATAACAGTTGTTTATATAGAGAAGGAGGCAGAGGTAGGGGCATAGGCAGCAAGGAGATTGGTAGGGGCAAGATCTGTGGGCATCTCATGAGTTTGATTGGTAGGGGCCAGTACCCTTTGGATACCTATTTTGCATAGATAAATTGAGGGGTCTATGTGACTCTATACATGTATATGATGTCAGCAGAGGAAATGTAACCTTATTGTTTAGGTTTGTTATTGCAGCTGGACTAAGTTTAGGACTTGAATTGCCTGCTTATCTCAGGGCACAGCTGTGGCCTGCCTGGAGACTGGAGTGTTCAGGATTCTCTAAGATTTATTTGGGTCCTCAGACGTTGCCTCAACTTCCTTAACAGAAGGAGACAGTCCCGGAAGCCTGCCAGACTCAGCAAAACCCTATATCCTCCATGCCCCTTTAGCAGGGTACCACACCCCGTGACCTCACCCTGCTTCCCTTCAGCCCCATGTTGCTTCCTAATAGTACTTCTACTTTGAAGTCTTGTCTCCATGTGGGAAAACATAGCCTCTTCTGATTCTATGCTTATGACAATGACAGAACCTCATTCCTGACAGCTGGACACATAAAATTCCTTTCTTTATAGACTATCCAGACTCATGCATTCTGTTCTTCTAGTGGAAAGGGAGATGAAAGTATTAATAGTAGTATTAGAGAATGAAGCTCAAGCTAACCACTCACCAAGATATAAATTCTAGGTATAGTCCTTGAAAATTAGTCACAACTTTATAAGCTTAAAAAATCCATTGTATGGGCTGGAGATACGGCTTAGCAGTTAAGGCATTTGCTTGCAAAGCAGAAGGACAGGAGTTTGATTCCCCAGTACCCATGCAAAACCAGATGCACAAGGTGGCATGTGTTCCTGGAGTTCATTTTCTGTGGCTGGAGGCCCTGGTGTGCCCAATTCTCTCTGTATGTCTGCCCCCCCCTCTCAAATAAATAGATAAAAATTCATCTGTAGCATACTTAGAAACGTGTTTCATAGAATCATATGAATTAAGGTTCTCAGCACACAGCTGGGTCTGGCAAATAGCAGGTAACCGAGAAATGGTACATAGTGTTATCATTAGTTTTTCAAATGAAAACATTCATTTCCTAATATGCTCTAAAGAAATGAACTGTCTTGGTTCTGATTCCTGCTTCAAAATTCACTTTAAGAGATGAGTTATCACAGAGCTTTTCAGAAAAACAAATGACATAAACTACTATGACCTCAATAAATAAATAAATAAAACTCTTCCTGATGGGGGGACTCCATTCTCATCCCTTCCCATCAGGACTTTGCCCTCCATGGGTCTGAGAGCCCAAAGGCAACCAGGAATCTGAAAATGGCTGCATGGGTGTCTAGCCCAATGGCATCTATAGGGCTTTGCTTGCCTGTCCTGATTCTGCAGTGCTTTACTTGGTAACTGAAAATCCAAGCTCATGCACCTGTTATATCACCTATGCCTGCATCACCTTCTCCAGAAATGGAAGCAATTGCCTATGATCACATCACAGCACACTTCAGATCCTCCCTAGGTGAACCTCCTTGCACGCTCATGACCCCACAGTGGTTACGGATACCCCCACAAGAGCAGCACAGTTCTGACTTTTCTTAGACTCCACAAATGTGAGAAATTTGTGAGGACAAAAAAAAAAACCCACAAACAAACAAAGAGCAAACAAGACAACAAAACAGAGGAGGGGCTACCTTGACAGAGGAGGGTCCTTGGGGACAATAAAAGGATAAAGAGATGAGAACACATTCAAATGACTATATGTTCATATGTTAAGGTTCCTAATTTTAAAAAGTCAAAATCCTGTTTTGAGGAAGCTCCATGCTAGTTTCCACAGAGGCTACTCTCATTTACATCCCCATCCACAGTGCATCAGAAAGCACAAGCTTGCTGGGCCATGTGGTGAGTTCCAGGCCAGTCTGGACTACACTGGGAGACCTGGTCTCTGAAAAATAAAAGCCTATAAACAAACAAACAAATAAACAAGAACCAGTCTAGGTGCCCGTCACTGAGTGAAAAAAAATTAAAAAAATGAGATATATATATATGTATATATATGTATATATATATATATATGTATATATATATATATATATGTATATATATATATAATTCAGCCATTAAGAAGAAAGTCATGTTATATGCAGGAAAATGGACAGAAATGAAGATCATTATTTTAACTAAGATAAACTCGTTGTTTCTTGGCCTGTTGGCTAAGATTAAGTAGAATTAAACCAGGCTCTGAAAGATGAGTATCACGTGTTTTCTCACATAGGTGGAGTTTAAAGCAAAAACCAGAGAAGAAAGGATATCAGGGTTCAGGATGTAGACCATTAGGGTCAATGGGGAGGTGGAGAAAATGAAAGTACTTTATGTACATATATGAAAACGTCACCGTGAAGCACTGTTTCATATAACTAATAACAAACACAAAGTCAAAATATAATAGGCCTTTTTGTCTTGCCTCCCTCTCATTCTTCTGTAGGTTCAAGCAGGACGTGGGGCTCGGGGAGAAGGAGACCTGTAGGAGTATACAGTTCCCAAACATTCCATCCCCAGCAGTACAAATTCTCTCTCTCTCTCTCTCTCTCTCTCTCTCTCTCTCTCTCTCTCTCTCTCTCTCTTTCTCTCTCTCTCTCTTCTTGCCTTCTTTCAATTAGAAGGAAAAAAACCACTAAATTTACACTTTGATGAAAATCCTGGTCTTCCTTCCCTTCTCAAAATTCCTGTTTTCTTGGACCAGAGCCCCTCCTCACCCATGCATATAGCAAACCACAAAAGACACCAGCAGTAGGATGCTTCGTGCCCATGTTGAATTCTCCCTCCTACTCAAGACCTCCGTGGCACTCTCTTTTAAGGGAGAAAAAAATGCTGAAATGCTTAACTTCCTTCTTGGGTTATACAAATTAGTGTAGTTGCTCTCTCGGAATAAAAACATGTTGAGATGGATTCAGGACACTCCATTTAAACATATCTGTTACCCTCAAATCAAATTTCCACTGCCGTTGAGTGGCAAGAGGCGATGCCCTGGGATCCGTGAGCTGCTAAGATTCCTTCTGCTGGAGTGTTTAATTTCATTTCACTTTCCACAAATAAGTATGCTTGGAGCTGCTGCCTTTGCTTCCTCTGGAGTAATCGAAAAATTTAATTCACATTAAGCCTGGGAGGATGGTGTTTTTTTCCCTAAGGTCATTCAAGGCAAACATTTTAAACCTCTAACAGCCCATCAGTCAGTGATGCAAGTCTTGGCCTTTCTTGATGAAGTTCCTCCTAGAGACAAAGGCTTTGCCTAGCCCATCCTCCTACAGTCTCCCCCTCCAGCCCACCCCACTCAGCCATGGGCAGAAGGTCATCCTGAAAGGACCACAGGTGTGGTTCCACATTTGATCCCCACTGTGATTCTTTACAGTTTATGTCCCAGGCCCCCCCCTCCACTTGGGGACCTATGAGTTTCCAGGCTTCGTTTCTGCTTCAAAAGATTAATGTGAGTGGAGAGCAAAAGCCTCTTTGCTACTGCAATCTGAACTGCAAGCAGCTTACCCAAGAACGAGTATTTCTCCAAGGCTAGGTTAAAGCTCAAAATCTTCTCATCCCTTCCTGAAAAACTAATAATGTTTTTGCACGTTGATGATGCCTTTCATCGGCCCCAGGTGACATTCTCTCCACTGCCCGAACTGAGAGGAGTAAATCATTAATTGCTCCTCAATATTTGCATGAGCACTCCGAGGTCATCACGCGTGAAGACTCAATCAAGCACAGTGACAGCTGTCTATATTTCTCTTTTATTCACATATAAAACATGTGCAATGGCTTATAAATGATCAATTTCTTTAAAACACATACTATCGGGTTGAGCTGCTGCTTGAGAAGAGATATTCTGCTCAGGGATCACAGGACTTTTTATAAGTTCAAAGGCGCTTCCACGAAATGAGTAAGAGGTGATTTAGATATTCTAATTTACATGATTACCTATACATAATATCTGCAGATTTTTCCTTCTATCAGTTTAGAATAGCAATTCTCAACTGCCTCTTCAAAGATGGTATTTCTTTTTGAAAAAAAGTAAAGCTAAAATGGTAAAATGGAGCAAGAATTCAATCTGATTTAGTCCCTGGATTTCTCCTTTGTTTGAGTTACGGAGTCCAGTTTCATACTTCCAGGGAGGTGCTTTATCTTCTCTGAAGGAATCGGTCTTTGCTGAGCATCAGGAAGTGTGCATGATGTCAGCTAGGGCGAGGCCAGGGGCCAGATGGTCCAGAATAAATGGGAACCCAGAGAGCATCCTCAGTGAAGCAAAGCACTAGGTCTGCTGCTAAAGAGACGTGTGTGGCTATAGAGGTCGAGCCAGAAAGAGGGTGGAGGGACACTCTAAAGGTCAGAGACATGTGTCAGTTTTCTGTGGGACCTGTTAGCCCCCAGTCCCACATCTCTAAGGAGAGAGAAGCTGTAAGCAGAGACAAAGATTTATAATCAAAAGTGGTCTTGACACCATAGTGTTGAGGAGTGACAGCGGAGTGTTCAGCACTGGAACATCTCTATCACACTTCCCGAGGCTCAGGGTCTATTGCAGAAGAGGTGGTGGAAAGATTGTAAGAGCCAAAGGAAGGGGAGGACTGCTTCCAACTCAAACTTTCAGACACAAAATGGCCTTGATATCCATGACCTCTCAGTGCCCGATAAGAACTACACATAATGGGAAGAAAAGATGATGAAACCGAAACAAAACAGAGACTAATTGAGAGGGGGAAGAGATAGGAGGGAGGGTGGGGAGGAAATCATAATGGTTGATTGTTCTATGATTATGGAAGCTATTAATAAAAAGGGTTTTTTTAAAAATAAAAGAAAAACTAATCTTGGCCACATTTAAGTTTCCATTTGATCCCAGATTCATTCTCTGTCCTTTTCAGCTTTAAGGTGCCTTGGATCTCCTATGGCTGCCATAAGCCGGCTCATAGAGCAGAGACACCCTAGCCCCCTCTGTTCTCTTCCTGAGGCATTTCCATAGACCTTGTTCACAAGGACTTTCCCCCTCCAGTGCCCACTGTCTCCCTTGCTCCTGCCAAGAGCTCCCTGGTAAGATCAGCTGAAGTCCTCTGATCCTGTTCTCCAGCCCATGGCCACTTTTTCTACCCTACTTCAGTGGTCCCTGGAGACAGAACTAGGGATGAATTCTCTCGCCACCCACGGGGGTTGTTGAATCACTAGATGATAAATTATACTGTTTGCTGGAGCCTTGGTTTTTCAGGGTTTTCCAGAAACCCTAGGAATTCACTTGTTTTCTCTGGCTTCCTCGTTACCTCAGCCCACAACACCAAGACACTCCCATGTCCCACCACTTCAGACTTCTCCTCCTACATGAACTCAAACCTTAAACACTTTTCTCAAGACCCCTTGTCTGCCAGTGACAGATACTGACTTAATATAAGCAGAAATGAAACTTTGCCACACACTATATACATCACTGAACCCCAGGAGAAGAGAAAAATTTAGGGGGCTAAAAATACAAACCAAAGCCTTCCTCTGGAATGCCTTTCCTTTGGGTCTTAGTCTCTGTTCTCAGCCAGTGCATCGCCCTCTCTCGCTACAGGTTGCTGTGTTCAGCTTCCAAGGATACCCACCAAGGCCATGTCCACATCCCCAGGGATTCCCAGGAACAGTGATGGGCCCAGCTTCACTTTAGGAACTCGCTCTGGATAATCAGTGCTGGTCAGTGGGCCAGGACCATAGCCTATGATACACCTGCTTTGGGAGTTACCGTAGGGGAGAGACCGTTTCTAGAGAAAGAAAGTGCTGAGCCAAAAGCTCTGCCAGTGTGTAAAATAGATTCTCAAGTATTGGTCTCCCATCAAGCTTCCTTACTTCATGGCTTTCTCCCTGCAGGGATTCATTTAGGACAAAGGAAGCTTCCTCCAGGAGGGGAGAACTTCAGCTCCAACCATGACATTCAGTATTCCTTCAAGAAGAAATCCTAACCTCCTTTCTCCCTCCCCAACTCCACTAGCCATCGGTGAGCTCACACTGCTCTGTAGAAAATTCAGGCCACCAGCACTTTGGGGGTCATACCAATTGGATTCTGACTTTGTTTCTATCACTTACCAACAGTGTGAAACTCAGTTCCCTCATCCACAAAAGGATACATTAATACCCACCTGTTGACATGCGCAACGGAAACAGTGCTGGGTGAAGTTTGGGTACCTTTTGTTATTATTGGTGTTGTTCATATTTGTCTTTTTTGAATAAGCAACCAACCTTCACTATTACAGACATACCTATATTGTGAGTCAGAAGGACTGAATAGGGTACTGTAAAAAAGCGAAAAGCCAAAACCAAAACATATACAAAAAGGAAAAAAAAAAAAGACAAACTGAAATTTTATAACCTCTTCATTTTGCTTTCTGTTGCTATTTTCTGACACCCCAGGGAATGTGATCATCTGCTAAGAATCATTGTAGGAATGAAATAAGAAAGTGTGTGCAAAGCACTGAGCGCTCTGCCTGGATGTGCAAGGCTTCCACAGGTGATGGGAGCTGTGTTCCAATAACTACCATAATGAGGATGATTATCAATCCTCATTGATAAATACTTGAAGGTGATCGCTTCATTGAGTGCTGGTATCTATATAGTGGATTCGGTATAAATCAACCTGTAAAACACAAGAGGATTTTTCCAGTATCTGAAAGTGGAGTGGCATCCTGGATCCGCACAGCAGTGTGCACAGTGACTTCCCTGAAAAGCCCAGAGCTTTCTTGGTGGTTACTAATAGGTGCTGAGTTCCCCACTGCTTTCTGAGTTTTGTAGAAATGTGTCACATTCCCTTAAGGCCAAAGACAACTTCTAGAACCATGCTGAGCAGCCCGTCCCCAGGCCTATAACTCAGAGTCACCACTCAGCTAAAATGGAGCCCCACCCGTTGAAAGCGGGTCCTTCCTCTGTTCTGACCTTCAACCTGGGCCTGGAGGTTGATTTGGTGACCTGGATGGAGGACATTCTGGCACTCTCTACAGAGAAGAAAAAAATGGCTTTCTGTGCCCAGAAGACTTGTGGCCAGTGACAGCCTTACAGTCTTTGCAGAGCCTGCAAAAGATATCTTCTTTAGGTGGCCATGAGCAAGGAGGCACTGCTCGATTTGTTCTGTCTGTTGTAGGTATTGAATTTTCCTTCAGCAGGATAGCAAGGACAGAGGACAGTGGCTTCCCTTCCCCCATGGCTGGCTCAGAGTGACAGTCAAAGCAAGTCCTTATCTTTCATAAGAGATGGACTCTCTAGAGCTGTGATGTCTGTTAGCATGATAGAGCCCCATGGGGCTGGGGAGTCATGCTAGCTGGCTTCCTGTCCCACACTAAGGGCACTGATATCTATGCTAAAAGTCACCTGCCTATAATTCCAATAATGACAAAACACTATCCCTGTAGTCACCCCTCCAAACACTCTCTTTCTGATTTCCTTAAATTTTCTCAAGAGTTTTATAACATGGTTAAATATATTTATCAAAAGAGTTTTCTTCATATCAAAAATTCACCCACACAAAGCAAAGGTTTTGGCTGAGCTCATCCAGCAATTCAATATCTCCCACCAAGAGAAATTGCTTCTCGGTAAAAAACTAATGCCTACCTGGTTTCAAACCTCAGCCGCTGGCAAATATGTCATCACAAGAGACATTTCCTGTTTCCTTGACAGATTGGCCCAGGGCTGAAATTTAATCTAATGTGTCAAAATTGGTAGGTGGGAGGAAGCAGAGAAATAGTAACCCATCTCGGGTTGTTACAGTGCACCTTGCCTGAGAGAAGTGTATTTGTGGGTGGTGTTAAGTTCTATGCTAACCGTCTCAAGATGAAACAATGTAGTCTAATAAACCTCACGTCTTAAATAGTAATTCTTCCAAATGATAAAGCTGCCATATCAGGAGGGAAACCCACATGTGAGAACAAAGGAAATCTAGTAACAGACACAGAAACAGACACAGAAATTAACTCAGAATGAACCACTGGCCTAAAACTATAAAAGTTCTGGAAGCTAACAACAGAATACCCAAAAAACCTTGAGTTCTCTAGAAAAAGTGCCAATGGCATGATGAACAAAAAAATTGTTGATAAGCAAGACTTCATTAAAATTAAACATTCTGCTGTGTGAAGGACACTGCTAAGGGAGTAAGATGACAAGTCACAGAAAAAGAAAATATTTGCACAAGACTTACCTGATAAAGGACTTAATCAAAATATACAATAAACTCTTCAAGTTCAACAATAAGAAAATATATATCCTGGGGCTGGAAAGATAGTTCAGTCAGTCAAGTTGCTTTGCCATGAGGACTTGAGTTTGATTCCCTTGTAAAAATGCTGGGAATGGTGGCACCTGCCCGAAATCTAAGTGCTGAAAAGTAAGAGACAGACAGAAGGATCCCTGTCTAGCATAAGTGGTGATTGGTGAGCTCCATCCAGGCCAATGATAGACTGCCTCAGTTACAAAAAAAAAAGAAAAGAAAAGAAAAGAAAAGAAAAGAAAAGAAAAGAAAAGAAAAGAAAAGAAAAGAAAAGAAAAGAAAAGAAAAGAAAAGAAAAAAAAAGAAAAGAAAAGAAAAGAAAAGAAAAGAAAAGAAAAGAAAAGAAAAGAAAAGAAAAGAAAAGAAAAGAAAAGAAAAGAAAAGAAAAGAAAAGAAAAGGCTGAGAGTGTTTGGTGTTCCTAAAGCTGATACTCGAGGTGATCCTCTGGCCTCCACATGCATGCACACATGTATGAACATCTGCACACACATGCACCCCCAACACCCAGACACAGACACACACCCACATGTGCACTTAAAAAAGAAAACATACAGCCTGATTTTAAAAATGGACAACAGACCTTGGACATCTTACCACAGAAGAGACATGATAGATAGATAGATAGATAGATAGATAGATAGATAGATAGATAGATAGATAGATAGATAGATAGATAGAAAGACAGACAGACAGACAGACAGACAGACAGACAGACAGACAGATAGATAGATAGATAGATAGATAGATAGATGGATAGATATACAGATATATATATATATATATATATATATACCTTTTCATTAATGCAAAATTCAGCCATAAGATCACTATACACCTAATAGAATGGACAAAAGCCCAAACACTGACAACGTTGAACGCTTGTGAATGACTGGAGCAACAGGAACTCTCGTCTTTTTTTCCAATGGTAATATAGGAAGGTTCAGCCACTTTGGAAGACCATTTGACAGTTGCTTATAAAACTGAACATATTCCTTGCATATTATCTAGCAACCAGGCCCTTTGGTTGAGAAACTAAGTTTTATACCCAATTTTGTCTCTACAAAACCCTGCACAGGGCTGTTTATAGCAGTTCTGTTCCTAACTGCCACAGCTTGGAAGCAACCAAGATAGTCTTCCGATTGGTGAAGAAGACAAAGGATATCACTAAAAACAAATGAGCTACCAAGCCAGGAAAACACATAAAAGAGCCTTACATATTTCCAAGTAAGAAGGCAGTGTGGAAAGGTTCCATGCTACAGGATTCCAACTATCTAACATTCTTGAAGAGGCAGAGCCATGGAAACCATATAAAGCACAGCGGAATTGTTAGGAGTCGGGGCTCTAAGTAGGCATCTCGTGATGCAATGACCCCACCCTCCTCACTGCCTAGAGCCAGGAGGCATTCCTAACATACATATCAATCATCAGAGCGCATGCAGGGAGGAGAATTTTCAAAGAGAACATCTATATTTTCCTTATCAGCAAATGATTTCCCTAGTGATTCCGTAGATTCATATTGAGGTACCAAAGACATGGTGGCTGACCTTGGGGGGGGGAGAAGTTAGAATTGCTCACAAGTGATTACAGTATGGTGTGCTTGGTCCAATTTGAGAGGAATATTCAGAGTGGATGACGATGGAGAATATAGGGATTGCATAGAAGCAGCGAAGGAAAAGGAGGCGTCCTAGAGGAGGGGGATCACAGGACTCAAGGAAAGGTGTGTGGTGTGTGTGATAAGGTGATTGGAGGTGTGCACATGTGTGCTTGTAGATACAAGAGGGGAAGGCTGGTGACCTTGTTGCTCATCCATTTATGACACTGAGACAAGGTCTCAGCTTGAAGCTGCCACCTGTCAGTAAATCCAGGAAGCTCTGGTTTCTCCATCTCCTGGATGGGGGTCATGCATGGATGGCCATGCCTAGCCTTTCCCAGGGGTTCCAGGGAGCTGACCTTGGCAGGTGCCATCTGAGAGCCCTGGCGCTTACCCACCAAGAGCTCCTCATCACTGAGTCAACCCCCAGCCACCATGTGCTTTTGGAAGTTCGTTCTGTAATGTTATTTTTCTTGCTAATACTGCATCATCTCCGGCTTCATCTCCAAATTCGCTTTCTTCTACCCCCGCCATGGTCAGTGATGCAGGCAGATGTTTTGTTCAACATGGGTGACAGTTATTGAGCACTGAGGAGTTGACAGAAAAGAACTGTGCTACATGGTTACATAGGTCCTCTCACCAGTCCTTAGAGCACACAGCAATGCTAAATGTCCCATTTTACAACTGAGGAGTCAAACCCCAGCAATGTTAATTAAAATGCCTAACGTTCCATGCGAAGTCTATGGAACAGTCTGGATTCACACCACCCAGATGTCTGAGTGGACTAGTCACTGGGCTGCACATCAGTCACGTGGGAAGTCACTGCCTTGAGAACACTCACGAGGAAGGAGGACCTCAGTAGCTAAAAGATGAAACACTGGGCAGATTCTCATTCAGCTCCCTACTTAGATATTCACTGAGTATTTAAAAATAGAGGCAAAATATTTCAAAGAGCCTTCTACCTCCAAGAGCTGTGTACCTGTATTTATTCATTTATTCATCTATATGTATTTATTAGAAATTGTTAACAATTTCTTTAAAAAATGTTAGCTACCCAGCTAACACAGTAGCTCAAGATAAACCAAAATGAAAGTCCACACCAATATTTGAATATCAGTGTTCATAGTAGCTATATTGGTAATAGGGTCAAACTTGAAATAACTCAAGTGTTCATTGATATGTGCATAGATACAATGCCGCATTGCACAAAGGTATGAAAATGAACTTTTGGTACACACAACAATATGGCTGAATATCAAAAAGGGATATATATATATATATATATATCCCTTTTTCCATAGTTTTTGCTATATCAGTATTGGTACTGTATATGTTTTTGTTACACAGATGTGTAGCAGTTTGTTGGGTACTACACCTTATGTGCCTTTTAGATACTATGTTTTCTACTTTTGGGAAAATAATAAGGATACCTTCACCTAAAACTTCTGGTTATGTGTGCATATGCGTTTGTGTACAGTACATTTCGACTCCCAAGTTTTTATCTGCAAAAAAGTGTCATTACGATGCAAGCTGACAAGGGAGGGAAGGGGCCATAAGAACCCACTAACTATGCTTTTAAAAAATAAAAACAGCCAAATGGGAACACCACCAGAGCTGACATTAATTTGTCCCCCAATGTACAAAGTCCTCAAGAAAAGCCTTAATCTAATCTTATCCAATGTCAGACAGAAATCTCCCCTAGAATATTAGAAAACAGTGACGTCAAGAGCCTCAATTTATCAAATGCAATGCCCCTCTGCTCCCAGGCCCCATCTGAAAAACTGTCATTTGTCTCTTGACTTTCTTTCCATTTGAACTTACTTTTCTTTCAAAAAGATTGCACACCACGCCCACTGCCCCATAGCACTACCTGATTGGATTCAATCAAGGCTCCTAGCTGCTCAAGCCTACTCAAGGGGACCCTCCATCTTTTTCATGCCATCCCTCTCTCCTGGCAACTGAAATTGCACTGTGAAATGTACCACGTCTTAGGACCTCATTAACTCCAGCTCTGGGGCCGCTGGCTCCAACAGAGGCATTGAACATCTAAGCAGCACACTATGACAACAGACTTCTTGACGGCAGACAAGTGACAGAAAGCAAGTAACTGAGCTAGAGAGATGGCTCAGAGGTTAAGAGCACTTCCTGTGCAAGTTCAGGGACTGAGGAGGGCTCAGAAGATTGCTTGAGTTAAATCCCCAGGACTCAAATAGACAGCTGGAGTGTCCATAGGTACTTCTAACTCCAGGTCCATAGACGAGCAGAAACCTGAGAATGACCAGAGCTCGTGCAGGTTCCAGCTCAAGTAAGAACAGGCCCAAGAGCAATGAAACAGGATGTTCTGCTCCAGCCACTGCAGGCCACCTCGAACTCCCTCACAGACAAGGACCTGGGCACCACAAAGGCACACACAGGTGCATACACCACACAAAGCACACGCACACACACACACACACACACACACACACACGTGCAAATAAGTACAGAATTTTAAGTGTCAAGTCACTGACATATAGGACCTCCAAGGACACACAGAGCATTACAAATTTTTATTTTGTGTCGATATCACATTTGCTCCCACATATCGAGGGAATAGAAAGGGGGAGAGGGAGAGAGAAGGCCTGATGGTATCCTCAGATTCCCTTGAACTGAAGCCAGAAAGAATGACATAAAACCAATTTAGCCATCACACCAGTAGGGCTTCTCAACCATGAGACAGCTTGGATAATTATATGTTTCCTCCAATTTCTGACACTCAACTAGTTTCCGCAATGGCACTTCTAAATATATATATTGCTTTGTCACTTCTACCTGTCAACCACAGTTTTTCTTCAAATAAAAGAAATTGACTAGGTAAGTTAAGCAAAAATGGAAAATTCAAGTCATTTTGTCATAACAATCTATATTAATAGAGGGGCCTCTGAAATAAATAACTAAGTGATCAAACACAAGACGATCAAACTGCTGGTTCGTATGTCCACAGCTCAGTCACTGCACCCCTGTACCTCACCTGAGAAGAAGGAGGGTGGACTGAAGGGCCTTCGTTTCTTGTCCTGTATGGTAGTTTGTGGTAATAAGCTACCACTTGGTCCATCCAGAGGTGGGTGTTTTTCTGTATGAAGGCAGCAAGATTTCTCTGGCCTCTTCGATAGCAGAGATTCTCGCAAGAGATGAGCCACCACAGTCATACCGTGGAGGATCCATATGGAGCCCCGCAGAGAATGATGGGATGAACAAGGGACCCACAGCCACAGCCATTCAATTAACAGAGGATAAGCCAGTGAGACAGAAACCAACGACGATACAAAGACCCCTAAGCTCACAACATTAAAGCAGCCTTAATGCTCACCCACCACGACTCAGGGAACTGAGCGGAAGAGGGGGCGGAAAGATTGTGAGAGCCGTGGTGGGGGAGACTATCCAGAGGCATGGCACCCCTCAGTAACAACACACTTGGGCCAGGAGTACCGGGCTGAGTACTAGGCTATCCATGGTCCCCTGTCACAGGGACTGATCCAGACGACCCATGGAGGAGGATGTCCAGCTGATTGGTGATGGGGAGGGAGGGCATTGGGGAATTGGGGATAACAACTCATTGTTTGCCCACTAAATAATGTAACTCATTATGGTCAATAAATATATATGTTAAAAAAAAAAGATTTCTCTGGCCTCTTGTGCTATTTGACTGTTAGCTCCCTTGTGTTTTTATAGAGATATCTCCAACTTTATAAGTATCTTACAAAATAAATTTGGCTCACATATCACATGCAGCATACATAACTAGCAATGCACCCAACAGGTCTTATTTGAAATGTCACTTGATGTGGCCAACGTAGAGCAGAGGTGACCCTTGGGGATGCTAACATTTCTGGCAAGACAGGGACGGAATCCTCCCCACTGGGAGGAGGTGGTACATGTCCAAAAAAATTTGCCCCACCCTCCACAATAAGCCAGAGTTTACAACACAAAATCCCTAAGAAAAACAGTCAGTAAGGTAAGTCAGGGTTATGGAGATGGCTCAGAGTGATCAAAATGGTCA
Organism: Zapus hudsonius; assembly: GCA_004024765.1. NCBI lineage: Eukaryota > Metazoa > Chordata > Mammalia > Rodentia > Dipodidae > Zapus > Zapus hudsonius. Next base: position 29,139 of record PVHP010002556.1, read on the forward strand.
AAGGCACTTGCTTGCTGGCCTGGGTTCAATTCCCCAGTCCCCATGTAAAGTCAGATGCACAAAGTGGTGCCTGTAACTGGAATGAATTTGCAATCGCAAGAAGGTCTAAAGCAGCCATATTCTCTCCTTCCTTCTCTTTCTCTCTCAAACCAATAAATAAAAATATGTTTTGAAAAAAATCAGGTCAACCTTTTTCCTGTCTAATGACTTAAATAGAAAAATATCTGGTAAAATATAGTTCTAAAATATCAAGCACTGTACTGAGGACTTAGTTGCTTCATATAGTATAGTGGTTCATTGAGGAAGGAACTGTTATTGGCCCCTTTCATAGATAAGAAAATGAGGACAAATAAGTTAAAACAATAAGCAGCTAGTAAATGCAAGAGATGAGATTTGAACCCAGGCATGCAAGTTTTGGGATCTCTACATACACTTCTATGATCTGGCTGTGGTGAAAACTTGTTGTTATCCCCATAGTGAACTTGGACACGAGCCCCAGCTTGATGCACAAGGCTTCTCTTCCAAGAGTGTGGACAACTGATATTCAGGGTTCTCTATATGGATATTTAGCTGAGTCTAAATAACAGGGAACAGACAAGCCCAACTTGTACTGCTAGAAAAGAATGTCTGAAACACTGCAGGCTGGGAAGTTTAATATAGAGGGACTAGGTCAGCTGACTGTTTTGTATCTGTATCATACCTTCACAATAGCAGAATGCAAGACGAAGGAAGAGAGGGGGAGAAGGAAGAGGAGAGAGAAACAGAGGTGAATTTGACTTCATGCCAAACTTATTCTGGCAAAAAGATTCAATTCCCACAATAACAGCATAAATCCAGTCATGAAGGCAGAGGAGCCCTCATAACCTGGGCACCTCTCTATAATCCAATTTTCTCCAGTGTTGCACTAGAAAGTCAGCTTCTAACACAAAAACTTTAGGGTCCACATTCATGCCACAGCACACAGCAAGGAGAGGTGAAATGTCTGTGTCCACACTAAAGATCACCAAGGCTTAGGAGAATGAGGATCTAAGACCATGGAGGCAACCAGACATGATGAAGGCCATCCAGGTCTAAGTCTCAAACCCATGTCACCAGCTACAGGAGTTATAGAACATATCATGCTGAAATACTGCTTTAGTGTAAGAGTTCTTTTGTTCATAGATCTGTTATCTGGGCAGGACTTGGCAGAAACAGCTTACCTCTCCTGTCCTAGGCTTGAGACTGAGGGCGGGCATCCCTGAAAGGCCTAGTAGTTGGTGCTGGTTGTTAGCTCGGACTTCAGCTAGGATTGCCACACCAAACACCTTCAGGTGCTGTGTGCTTCCTTACAACATGACAGATGGATTTCAGTGGGTAGTATTCATTCTTATAGAGAAAGAATGAATTAAATAGAGCATGTCATCACTTTCCACAACATTCTTGTTTCATTTTTGTTGTGTTCTTGCAGAGAGGGGCTAATATGTATAAAGGAGAAATAGCCTTTGCTGCTGGATGGGACTGTGGCAAGATTCTGAGTGACCTGTAGAGTCAGAAATATCATTGTGGCCCTTGAACCCAGACATGCAAGTGTCCATATTATGAACCTACTGTCTGTCATATGTGGTTAAGTATGTAAAGATGGCACCTGAGAGGAATTTTTTGGGGGGAGAGGTTCTTTTTTCAAAATCATTTTTATTGACAACTTCTATAAATGTAAACAAAATACCATGGTCTTAATCCTCTCTCGCCACCCTCCTTTTCCCCTCCCAAATTCTCCCTCCATTAAATCCCTTCTTTCCAACTAGTCCTGAGAGTTTTCTTAAGCCCGGAGAACTAATACATAAGCTTTATGGAGTTCTTAGGAAGCTCGGAGAACATGTATGCTATGTGTTTACCTGCTGTGGACACTAGGTGGAAATTCTCAGCTCAGATTTGAAGTTAGGTTAGAGAAAATATAAATGATCTATCGTTCCTCTGATGGCTACTCAGTTTCTCAATGACACACGTGTTTGTGACAAGGGAATAAAATTTGTTATGTGATCAGAAGAGCGAAGGCCAACACCCTTCCTCCCAAAGACCCCAGGAACTTCTCACAAGGACCTTTAGGAAGGCATTAACACAGTCCATTTCATCCATGTGGTTGCATCTATATGAGACAATTAAGGTGCATGTAAACTAATAACTAAAATTGATGAATTAAACAAGGATTTACAAGAAATATCAATTGAATTATTGGATATATATATATATATATATATATATATATATATATATATATATATATATATATGCAGGAAAGCTCTTTGCAAATTTCTGGCTATTTCCAGAATCCAACAGGCTCTCTAAGCAAGTTCTGAGCATAGGTTATCCACAGTGCTTCACAGCAAACCAAATGAGAATATTTGACACACAAACCTCTTACACCATAAAACTGAGACTCATGAACTTGGAAGAAGAAATCACCCGGGTTTTAGAGGTGAATCTGATCTTCTGAGGTAGCTCCATGAGTTAGTTGCCAATGAAAACTGAGGACATTAGGCATCCCACACAGTCCAGTGTCTGTGACAAGTCCCTGGAAATCACCTCTTTTCTGGAGGATGATAGGAATGCAGGAGAGGCTCTGTCCACAGAGCAGGAATTTTCTTACAAATTCCAACCCTGCATTAGCTCCGTAAGTGCAAAATGGGATGAAAGACAAGACAAATGGGTAAAAATGCACTCTGTCTCAAGATAGTATTCATGAGGAAAAGAATGTCTTCAAAAGCAAGAGATGAAAGAGGGGCCTGGCTTTTCGCTGGCATTTGTGCTGGCATTTACAGCATTACCGTATGCCTTGGAGCAGGGCATGAGAAGCTCTTTGATGGCTGAAGAACAGTCGCACCTCTGTTGTGGTGGCCCTCATGACTCACGGGGCAGAGAGCAAAGCCAGAGAAAAGAGCAGATGTGAGGGGGGAGATCCCAGCAGATTGAAGACCACTGCGCCCCCCAACAAAGAACACACACAAAGGAAGCGGGCCAGCACCAAGGAAAAGGGAGAATTATTAGGTGTCTCTGCAGAGATGCAGGAGAGCTGACCTGCTCCTAGATGACGTCAGTGGGTGAGATCCCCAGAAAAATCCTCAGTGACCCCAAACACCATTCTCTGTTGGCATCACGCATCAGAAGTGGGGAGAAATCATTTAGGCGGTGTTGCTTTAAAAACCAATGCTTTAGGCTAGAACAGGGAAGCTAGTCTGGAGAGTTCTGCAATGAACGACAAAGATGAAAGGCCTGCCTCACAAACAAGAAGGAAGGCTAGGTGCCACGCCTGTCCTCTGGTTCCCACATGTACACGTTGGCATATGTGTGCCCGTGAGCACACACATGAACACGCACACATATTCACACATCATGCACAAAATAAATAAAAAGAAAACCTCACACCTCTGCAGTAAACAACTCATTTGCTCTGTTCTGTGATTGGCAAAATGGGAAAGTCTGCTGTCAAGAATTTCTTTGAAGCCCTGGAGGGCCTTGCTGTTTCCACTGTCTGGGGTTATGAGAGAGAGGAGACAGAGACAGAGAGAGAGAGAGAGAGAGAGAGAGAGAGAGAGAGAGAGAGAGAGAGAGAGAGAGCCACCTCCCTGTTCCATCCACACAGCAGCTGGTCACAGAGCTTACTGGGTCAGTCTCAGAATTCAGGCCTCAGAACTCCAGCTATAGCTCTTTCTCTGGAAGTGTGTGACCAGGAAAATAAGAATTTGTCAAGTCAGGTTTTTCTAGGCATTTGCATCCTCACTGAATGTCACAGCTTAAAACTGGACTAGAGCCCCACTTGGGTTGCTCAGAGCGCCAGGGACTGCATGAGAAAAAAGCCTTATTCTATTCTCTGTGAATACACCTCACTAGATCAAGGACTTCTAAAAACTCCAGAAATGTCCTGAATTTCACTAAGATTAGCTTAGAAATATCAGAAAAGTCTACTTGAAAGTGTTTATGATTTTATTTACAGATGATGACATAACATGTAAGCTAAATTTTTAAAAAATATTAATCCTATTATTTAATCTTAAGCAATTGATTAATTTCTCTGAAAATGTATTTGCTCATTTAAAAACTATAAAAATTATAAGTCACACTTATTGTACACAACTTATACTCTATACAATAACAGACACTGAGGCTCACAGGACATGCAGGTATGTATATACAGTCCCGAAGGAGCACCAGTGTTACAGAGAAGATGGTCATATCTAAGGAGGAAATTCAGAAGAGCATCTGTGCAGAAATTTAATCAAAGATCTTTAAACACAGAAACCCTGAGAACAGGGATCTGCACAGAGATGGAGTTCAAAGATTGCCTTCTAATTCTGTCAGCTGAGTGATAATCAAATGGCCATTTACCAAATGATTTGAAATTGCACAATCCCCTGGTCTGCCTTCAGAATTAATGCTCAAGATAATAAATGCCTAGTGTCTTCAGATATTTAATTACTGAAGGGACTTACTTTCCAAACTCAGGGTGTGACAGGGAATTGTAATGAGGTAGATCTTGAGAGGTCATGTAATCCAGACTCCATCTTCAGGTAAGACGCTTATTTTTAAAGACCTCAGGGAGAGAAATTGACAACCTTCTTTGTTGGCAGTTTTGACAACCTTCAGGTGGATCTGTGGTAAGTCTTAAAGTATAACGTTCCTTCCTGGCCTCCAGGGTCCCTTATGGAAGGCTGAAGGAGAATGGCCTATGTTTATCCTCCATCTGGAACTGGGGGAATCCTGGTCCCCTCAGATCTTCAGGACAATCTGACTTCCAACTCGAGGGTCTGACAAGTATGGGAATTAAATCGGGGATTTTCTTTTTTGCTTCCCCCTTTGTGCATTGTTGCTGAGGGCGGGGGGTGATGTCTCTGGATATTCTCCTCCACCATGGCTCTTACAGTCTTTCTTCTCCCTCTTCCACTTAGTTCCCTGAGTCATGGTGGGCGAGTTTTAAGTAAGCTTTATTGTTGAGATCTTAAGTGTCTCTGGACTTCTGCTTTGGGTTGTGTTGTGTATCGTTGGTGTCTGTCTCCATTGTCCTTTCATGGGTTATCTGACTTGCTCTGGAGGTAGGTCTCATGTTTATCTTGCCACTTTCTCATAGGTTTCATTTGGGCCCTATATGATAGACCAGAGGCAATTCAAGAATTCAGAAAGATTAAGTGGTCTCAGAGTTAATGTGATGAAATGGAATTCTAACCTAGGTGATTTGAGACATTCTTATTATATTTATTAGAATTTTTTAAAAATAACCACAATTCCAAAAAAAACACAAACAACAACGAAGCTGGGCATAGTGGCCCATGCCTTTAATCCCAGCATTTAGGGGGCAGAGGTCAGAGGATTGCCATGAGTTCAAGGCTGCCCTGAGATTGATTATACAGTAAATTCCAGGTCAGCCTGGGCTAGAGTGAGACCCTACATCAAAAAAAATTTAACACCATAATTAATACCAGAAGATGGATTATAAAACCTTCATCTCACCAGCTGTGATCCCAGAACTCTGGAGGTTTGAAGACTCAGGATTGCAAACTCCAGTCAGGGTACATAGTGAGATCCTGTCTCAAAAGATCAAAGAATGACCCCTCTCCATCTCCTAGATGGTCTGCCCTTTGTTGTCCTTTGTCTCTGAGAAATCAGTCTTTCCCTTCCTTCCTTCCTCATCCATGAAGACTGGATAGGTGCACATAGTGCCTCCCCACCAACAGAACCTAAAGAGATGAGCTAGGGAATGGAATAGAATGGTCTCCCTTTGAGCAACAAGAAAATACAGAGACCATAGATATCTTCCCAAACTTCTTCCTATCTGATTCCTTTGGATTTTGAATTTCATAGAGGAAGTTGAGGGCCTTCCTTGCTCTTCGTGCCAGATGAAACAAAAATAACTAAATACTTTCCTTAGTCCCGAAGAAGTTAGAGGTATATCAGAGACTTAAAAGTATGTCTCCTGGTCCATTCTTAGCAACTCATGGTCAACAAATCAAATAAATAAGTTCATGAAGAGGAGTCAACATTGGGCTATCTATGCAGGCCGGATTTAATCTCCAGTACAGAAAAAACAGGAGGAGGAGCAGGAAGAGAATGAGAGAAGGAAAGAAAGGAGGGAAGAAAGAAGAAATGAAGGATGGGAGGGCAGGAGGGAAGGAGGAGAAGAACAAAGAAAGTTCCACAGTGACCTAGGAACTGAAGGTTCCCTAATTCTCACAAGACTCTTGCTTATTTGAGAAATCTTCATTAAATGGTCATAAAAACCAGCACGGTTGCAGTTTTATACAAGTTAAATTCTGAAAACTTGCTTTCATAGAAATTTGAGAATCGATTGCATCCATAAAGTATGAATGGTTTGCTGTGGAAATGAAACATTAAAGTTATTGAAAATAAAAACAAAATAGATCTGCTCCTCGCAGCCTGGGGAAGTCTTGATGAAAGCAGAGTCTGGAAGAGTGTAAAACTTTGGTACATCTGGGAAAGGAGGAAAGACCCCAGGCTGAGGTAAGAGTTATTTTGCCATATTCTGGAGGGCTGTAGGAGACAACCTGGGATCTCTAACAAGCCAGTCCTCTCCAGGGTGAGGGTCCAACATACTGAAATTCATCCTTCTTTTCAGCATCACCTGAGGGTCATAATTGCCACTAACCACCAGTGACATGTCTATTTCTCCCTGAGCAATAAATGAGAAAACTCAGTTTTGAAATCCCAACTGCATCATGCCTGGAATACTGTGAGCCAAAATTCTTGCTCCTGATTGCTCAGTGTAATATTGTCCTCAGAGGGGCTAACTGGGTGAAGAGAGATTAGCAAAAATAGCAATGCTAATTATTTTTGTGTTAATTGTTAGTTATGCATGCTATTTTTTTTTACATCACTCCATGGAGATAAGAAACAACTGCGGTATCATGTTCCCAATGTAGATAATCATCAGGGATCACCTAGTGAGCTTCCAGAGGGAATTATTCCTAGCCTATCCTTGATTAACTGAACCAGGGCTTTATTTATTTATTTATTGGTTTTTTATTTTTTCAACATAAGGTCTCTCTGTAGCCCAAGCTGACTTGGAATTCACTCTGTAGTCTCAGACTGGCCTCAAGCTCACATCGATCCTCCCACCACTGCCTCCCAAGTGCTGCTGGGATTAAAGGCGTGCTCCACCATGGCCAGCCCCTGGGCTTTTAAGAGGAGAAATTGGGCTGCAGATGTTGGTAGGTTGTATGCCTGTGTAGGATACAAACCCTTGGTTAGATTCTGAGCAGAGAGAATGGGTACCTCAGGGCCTCCAACAAACGCCAGATGCATGCGCCACTTTGTGCATCTGGCTTTGCTTGAGTACTGGGGAATAGAGCCTGGGTCGTTAGACTTTGCAGGCAAGTGCCTCAACTGCTGAACCATCTCTCTAGCCAAATAGTTCTTTTTTTTTTTGAACATGACAAGAACCAAAATGCATAAATAATAAGTATGTCGTAGTCAGCCACAGGCCACTGGGATGAATCTTCAAACCAGGCACAATTTGGGGGAGGAAAGTATTTATTGAAACTACAGATTGAGGAGAAGTTCCGTAACAGGGAAAGAGGCTGGCCCTCTTTCACAGGTCTGAGCAGAGAAAAAAAACTATCACCTACACCACACACAGAAAAAGGAAGGAATAGAACTGGAGGGCCAAGGAGAGAATTTCTTCCCCTTTATAAAGCCTTAGGGTGGGGTCTTACAACCCTTCCCCAGACTTAATGGCTTCCTGAGTCTCTGGAATTTCCTTACTGCGTGGCCCACACAGGAAAGGATGATTAGTTCTAGATTCTTTGAACTTCTTTACATCCTGCACCCTACTGAGAGGCTGCCTTCCTATAAACATCCTCAGAGACCTACTGTTGCAGTCAGCTTTCTTATTGCTGCACAGAAAGAACCCAAGCAAAGGCGGCTTGTAGAGGAATGGGTTTATTTGGCTTACAGACTCAAGGGGAGACTCCATTCTGGCAGGGAAAACCACGGCATGAGCAGAGGGCTGGACATCACCTCTGCCACAGCACTGCAAACAGCAGCAGGAAGGTGTGCCAAATACTGGCAAGGGGAAGCTGGCTTATAACCCCATAAGCCCGCTCCCAACAACACAGCTTCATCAAGGTTGTAAAACCCAAACTGCCATCAGCTGAGGATCGACCTATCAGAACACATTCAGTTGTTTGTGGGGGACACCTGGATCAAACCATGACACCTACCCAAGACAATTAAAAAGATCAAGTTGACAACAAAACCTAACCATCATAAAGTATACTTATGAATGTGTTTTGATAAATGCATATATTTATATAACCCAGTCCATCATTTATGTATTATTCCGTTTACCTTCGAAAGTTCTGGATACCTTTTCCTATTCATCTTCTACCTACTCCCAGAGTCTCTACTCTTCTGAAATTTTTTCATCTTACATTAGTTTTGTCTTTGTAGGATTTCATGCAAATGAGAAAGTACAGCATGGACTCTTACTTAAGTCTCTTCTCACTCAACATTATACTTCAAGTTATTCTTTTTGCTATATGTATTAGTTAATTCCTTTGCCTCGAAGGCATCCAGGATATCAGCCAGCACAGAGACCTTAGAAATCAGCACACGCATTCAAGTGGAACATGTAAATCTACAGTTGATTAAAGATGGCCACAACCGTTTCCTGTTTATAACAAGAGAGGGCCTAAGTCTCTTCTTTTGAATCTTGGTTTTCACCACACCTTTCTATGATGACTAGATGTGAATACTTACAAATGAGCCTTGAAATGACTGTCAGCTTGAGCCACCTAGTTCTTTTTCTCTCCTGAAGCCAGGTGTGACAAGCCTTAGGTTGGATCACTGAATCACGAGAGAACAATAGAGAGGGACCCTGAGGGTACAAGGTGTCTCTTGAACTATCCAGCTTAATCCAACCACCTGAGTGGCCTCAGCCACAACAGGTGAAATAGATGAACCACTCAGCTGACCCAAGTCAACACAGAGAATTATGAAAATAACAGATCACCATTGTGACAAGTCACTAAGCTCTCGGGCAGCTGGTTAACAGCAATAGAACAAAGCATCTTGGACTTGGGGGGCTTACAGAGGAAGAAATGATGAGAAGAAAGGGGTGAGGCAAGGCTCAAGTTCTCACAATTATTTTCTTTCACTCATCACAATGCCAATGTTTTCTTTTGTATTTGGCATGTGTACGTGGTGTGCCTGCATGTGTGGGTGAGCATTTGTATACGTGTGGAAGCACGTGTGTTGATGCATATGAATGTACATACACACGCATGCGTAGGTCAGAGGATGATATCAGGGGTATTCCTCAGTTGCTCTCCACCCCCACCCTTTTTGAGACAGGGTCCCTCACTGAATCAGGGGTTCATCATTTCAGCTAGACTAGCAAGCCAGCAAGGCCCAGTGACCCCCCCCCTCTCTAAGACCACAACTGGCATTTTGCATGGGTGCTGGGGGTTCAAACACAGGTCTTCAAGCTTGCATAACAAGCACCTCACTGATTGAGCCATCTTCCCAGTTCCAAAGCCAATGTTTTCCAACAGTGACCCTCAGATCAGCACTGTCTGCAAAAATCATCTGATAAATTTTATTAAAATTCAGACTTCATAGACCTCCCTAGCCTCATTATGGCTGAGATGTGACCCAGTGATCTGTACCCTTACAATTATCTAAACAGTCCTGATGAGCACTCACATTTCAGAATGTCTCACTAGGAGTTACTTGTGGGCTGTAAGTGGGTTTGCTTGCTTTTTGTCCCAATTCCGCTCTGATGGTGCCGAGGAAGCAGTCTAAGTCCTTCGAGACTTGCATTTTAAAAACCTGGAAACCTGAAAGGTTTCCTCTCCCACTTGGACTCTCAATCTTCCCTGAATACAAAAGACTAAAAGAAAAGGAAAGATCGTGGAAAACAGGCCCAAACCATTTCCTGCAGTCTAATTCCTTCTGATCCACACCTACGCAAAGTACATCGGTGGCTTTGTTCTCTGCCTGCTTCGCTTACCAAGTGACATAGGAAGTTCACTAAGCACAGGAGCCTGCAAAGAATGAGCTAGGTGGAAGCCCAAAACTCTGCCAAGTTGAAACTTGTGTGATAGGAAATTTAAAATTCTGGGCTAGAAAGGTTTTCTTTCCCAAAAAGCCCAGAATTAAGAAAAATCTACTCCAAACCAAACTTTAGTATCAAAATTGGCATGTTATTACATGAGTCATACACATTTATTGATGGAGAAGTGAAGACATAACAGTTATAAAAATCTTCCATAAACCCACCATCTAGAGATATTATTGCTATCATTTCAGAATATATGCACCTAGATTATTCTATCCAGAGCTCTAGTTGCAAACGTCTAACACTTTTTTCCTCAGTAAGAAAAACTGAACAACTTTTCCTGGTTAATGTTGGCATATGGTATCATCAATATTGGCCTCACAGGAGTGAAAAGACAGACTTTTTAAAGCAAAATTTTGTGATGACTACAGAGGAAACACACATTTTATTAAGGGAGAATTTTTAATCAATAGAATTATTAGGCCAAAACATTTGCTAAATATTATCAAATAATTCTTTGGTAAAAATTTGTGTTCATGTGTCGAAAATCCTTGGTTCCTGTCTCAATGGCCTATCCTGTGTTGATTCAATGACTGTGGTTATAGGTCCCTTGTTCATCATTCATTGTCTGCTGAGTTCCTTATGGATCCTCCCTGATATGACTGTGGTGACTAAGATATACAGGATACCTTGCCACAAGGACTAATACAGACAGCCCACAGAGGAGGATATACAACTGATCAGGGATGGGGAGGGGGGGAATTGGGGAATTCGGGATAACAACGCATGGTTTGCCCACTAAATAATGTAACACATTATGGACAATAAATATATATTAAAAAAAATTCAAATAACAAAAAAAAAAAAAAATTTGTGTTCAACTTTCTCACTAGCTATTTGTGAGTGCTGAGTTCTTCCCATTACTGAGAATCCATTAAAAGAATTAACATTTTCATAATAGTATTTTATATATTTCTACATCTTTTTAAAAAACAGTTTGAACTTTTCTTCACATAGGTCTTAGAGTTTCTTTTAGGTTTATTTCTAAGTATTTTGGTATTTTGCATTTGTCATTGATGTGATAAGTGAGATTTGGAAGTTGGCGCTGCAAACACCTTTGCAATGCTATAGACAGAACTTATTGGGAAATCCTGGTGGGACTTGGGTCGCACAGAGTGCCTGGAAAAACATGAAGTTCCCGAGAAGAACAGGGGTGCAGCCATGTGCTTCTCTGTCAGAGTCTGACTACATTCTGCCTGTGTCTTGTGTACTTGAGGTTTCATTGACAGGTAACTGACTTATGTGTTTGGCGGAGGAAATTTCAAGGCAGAAGAGCCTTAAATCTGTGATACAGCTTCTGTTTACTTCTCTAATTCCAATTTATAGCGAAAGAGCAAAAGTCAGAGCAGAAAGATAGAGAAAACATAAAGTTTGACAAGGAAAGAAATGAGAGCAAGTTTAAAGCAGGCAAAGGGGCAGCAATTGTTAGAGATTAGCACCATTAAAGAGAAGCCAACTGCTCTTCACTGGTACAATAGAAAAGATGCTTTGAGGGCAGCCCCCAACTACTTTAAATCTCTAACTTAGAAGAATGTGAACTATTTTGAAAGCAAAAAGAAAAAGAAAAAGCCAGAGGAGTTCTCTGCTTCCCATGGTTAGCATGGAGAATGAACCCTGTGGCCCAAGGCCAGGGTTCTACCCAGCTGACATCAGAACTGGGCAGCATTGTACTTATTTTACAGCTGTGAAAAATGCAAGGCTGAGGGGTGCCCAGGGGCCACAGAGTCTTGTTCCATGGTTTCAGAAAGCCACTGAGGCTAGACAATGAGAACCTGTTTCATGGAACGGTGGCAGTGAGGTCTAACTACCATGGAGACTACAGAATACTGGATGAGAGGACCATGGGATGGCCACCAAGAAGATTGTAAAAGCTGGAGGGTGGAGAGGATGCTCTAGAACGCTCCTCTGGACAGGACATGACCCCTGCACTCATAAACTCACAGCAGCTGTGGCTCCTGCAACAGATCTGCACAGAATAGGGCCGGTCAACATTCCAGCGTGGATGTGGGAGGGCTCACAAGACAGCATCCTTCCCGGAGGAGCTAACACCTGTTAAAGACTGCTGGTGTTGTATCCACTACTTGTAATTGGTCCAGGAGGAATCCATCGGTTTAGCAAAAGTGAGAAGGTATAGAGAGGGTAAGGGAGTTCTGAAGATGAAAATATGATATGTATTATGATTTCAAAGAGCAAATAAAGAAGAATCACCAAAAAGAAATTATATATGTACATATTATTTATTTATTTATTTATTTCCATAGAAATGGTTTCACAATATGGTAAGGGAAAAAAATCAAACTGTCAAGTTACACTTACATTTTTCTATACATAGTAAAAAGTAATGGTTTATATTTTTTAAAACTCAGACTGGAGAGATGGCTCAGCAGTTAAGGTGCTTGCTTGCAAAGACTAATGATATAAGTTTGATTCCCCAGTACCCACATAAAGACAAATGCACAAAGTGGCACATGTATCTGGAGTCTGATTGAAGCAACTGGAGGCCCTGGAACACCCATTCTCTCAATCTCTCTTCTATCTCTCCCTGTAGAGAAATTAATAAAAACGTTTTTAAAATCTAATTCATTACTTTTTTTAAGTAAAGCTTTATTGGAATCCAGCTATAGATACTATACTTCGGTGATTTTGTCTTATGGGCAGAGTATCAGAATTATCAGAGAAACAAAATGACCTGCAAAACCTATTATCTTTACAACCTGACCCTTTGCAGAAAAAGAAAAAAAAAATGAACAATTTCCCAACAGCAAAGCAACCAGAAGAACCTATTGATTAAGACATGAACTTCAGAATCAGGCGAAACTGATTCTACTGCATCTTATGACCTTAAACAATGTTTCATTTTCAGCTACCCCCAATATTAATTGGTGGACTTGGTGATGATCATAGAAGTTGTTTTACTTGCTAAATTTGAAAACATTTGGCATATTAGTGCATAGGATAATCAATATCATATTATTTAAAATGAGCCTCTGATTGATAGCACACAGTTAGCTATAGCTGGAGAATAAAAGAAAATTGGAGCACTATGGATCAAACAATGTAAGCATCTAATGAAGAAAAATAAGAGGGGTAAAGAAATATCACATATTGATAAAAGGGTCAATTACCAAAAATAAATAAAACCACATTAACCCTAAACTACCATTCACAGATAAAATATAAATATTACATGAGAGACCTAATTATCCTAAAAGTAATATGCATCTAGATTTTAAATGATCTATGTATCTTGAGTTTAGTCTGTTTGGTTTTTGAAAAATCTGACAGTCCTATCCTACCCAGATATTGATCTAACAACAGAGCTTCATACCCCATGAAACATAAAGAAAGAGAATGGAAAGAAAAAATTGTCAAAACTACACCTGTATTTGGAAACGTCACTGAATCGCCTGATTCTGAAATTAATTGCAGAGCCAGTATGCAAAAAATCAGCAAAATAAAGTCAAAAAATCAACTAATTTGACATAACTGACATCTCGTTGAAATAGAAGCAGGAGACATACTGTTTACAAATGAACATGAAACTGTTACCAAGACAGATAGCTTCCTGGGCCTCACCATAAGACACATAAGAAAGACACAGCAAAATATAAAAGAATCAAAACTATACAGGATATGCTCACATGACAATGGAATAAAATTTTTAAAGTTTCCAAAAACTTAGAAATACATTATATCTAATTATAAACCATTAGCAAAGAGGAAGTCTTGAGAAAAATTGGAAAATATTGTGAACTAACAAAATCAAGATACAACATATCAAAATGTGTGGGAAATAGCCAATACAATGCTTAGATGTGTTTAACATTAAATGTTCACAGTAGAAAAGAAAAATATTTTCAAATCAAAGACCTATAATTCAACTTATAAGAAATAAAAAGGGGGAAAAGAGCAATATAAATTCCAGGCAAGCAAAATGAGAAAGTAATTAAGAAGAAAATTTTATACACTTGAAAGAAAATCAATGAAATGATATAAACGAACTTGATAATCCCTAGCTAGACAATGAAGAAAGATTATACTAATTCCCAATATCATTAATGGAAAGAGATTAGTCATATTCTTTTCACTATAAGAAGAACAATAGGAACATACTGCAAACTCTACATACACAAGTCTGACAACTTAGATTAATTAAATCAATTCCTTGTGTGATATCAACTACCAAAATTTTCCTGAGATGCAAAAGATAAACCAAAGAATTCTACAACTGCTAAATTAATGAAACTAATCTTTAAAACCTTCAGAAAACAAAATCCTCAAGTCCAGATGGCTTCATGAAGGAACTCATCCAAATTCTTAATGAAGAAATTATTCAAATTCTATATAATATCTAACAGAAAAGGGGGAAATACTTCATAATTCAATTTATGAGGCTCAACAAAACCTAAATCAAAGCTATTGAATAGAAAAATTTGCTCAAGAAAATAATGAACCAATCAATCTTCCTCATAAATATACATTTGAAAATTCAGTCTTTATTCACTGTGATTGAGATAATAGGTTCAATAGATTTTCTTAAGAGAAAGAGAGAGAGAGAGAGAGAGAGGGAGGGAGGGAGGGAGGGAGGGAGGGAGGGAGGGAGAATACGCACGCCTAGTAAAGTGATATAACTCAAAGGCCTGAGAGCCAAAGTGACTCCTATAGGTTCTAGGGAAATCATGAGGGCCTAAGAACCTGGAGCAACAAGGGCAGATGATTGATGTCCTGTTTAGGCATTCAAGTGGTAGGAGAGCAAATCCAACTCTCCTTGGCCTTTTTCCTATTCAGGGCCTCAGTGGATTGGGTGATGTCCACCCATTTTACATAGAGCCACCAACTTGAAGTCTAATCCCTTCTGGAAACATTTTGTTAGACACACACCCAGAATTAATCTTTAAGCAGCTGTCTGGAGACCTATGGCACCGTCTAACTGACTCATAATGTTAACCCTCACATTCCTAAAAGCTGGTAACAAGCCAAAGGTTTTACCACCCTATCCGGCATTGTGCTGAAAGTTCTGGCCATTTAGGCATGACAAGAAAATTTAAAACATGTAGGGAGGGGAAAAAAAAAGTATAAGCTATCTTTATTCACAGATGACATGATTGCTGGAAAGAAAAAAAACTTAGTAGCAAAAACACAAAAATTTCTAGAACTAATAAATGAATAGAAAATAATCTGAGTCTACAAATCACACACAGAAGTCAATATTATATTTATACACAGGTAGTGAACAATTATAGGGAACCATGACGCTAGAAAAAGACCATTGGGGAGAAAGAAGAAAGATGTTTTTGGGGAGATAGTTGAACACACAGGACATGAAGGTAAAGAGGAGGGAGAGGTTTAAACAGGGATAGTGCTGGAGGATGAGGAGAGAAGGAAGTGTTGGCAGGATGAACAAAACTAAGGACATGAATAAGCCATATGGAAGCCCATGACTTGCTGAGCCAAGTTCAAATACAAATTTTCAACAAAGTGAATACAGATCCCCTGCATGAATGGATAAAGCTACTCCCAGAAGCCATAGGTTATGAATGAAAAACTCTAGTGCCAGGATAAGATACCTCTCAGTGAGCTATTGGTCATGGAGAACACAGAAACCCCTAAAGCAATATAATCTATGTTCATTGTTCTTGGTTGCCCACCAAGCTAAATGGTAAATCCCTGTTTCAGAAGATAGCACATGCTTGGTTGCAGAATATAGAGGAAACAAGATAAACTGACCTGGAAGCTTCTCTCTGCTGGCTGGCTTTCTTTGAGCCAGAAGGTACTCATGAGCGCTGCTGGAGAAGTAAAGTCATCAACAGTCCTACTCAGCTGACAGCACTGGATTCTCCATAACCTACCTGCAAGGAAAGATATAACCCGGTGGAGACATAAAAGCACCTAGGCCCTAGAAGGGAACCTACTACCATTGCTAAGCTAGGCTGATATGATGTCAAGCTGCTTTCTAAATATTCCTGTTTGTTCCCACAGAACAAGTGCTGCTCATATCCTTGATCACAGAATCTCTTTCTGCAATGGGCAGAGGGTAATGCGGAGATGCATAGTTGTCAAAATTGCTAAGAAGAAGTGACTGTCGTGTGCTCAGCCCTGAGCGGGACATCTAAACCACCCCCTCTAAGTTCAGGGAACCTTGTGGATGAGGGGGCAGAAAAAATGCAAGAGCAGGAAGATGGGGAGGAGGGCTGTGGACTCCGCTCACAAATTCACAGCAGCTGTGATTTCCTGCACAAGAATGAGCCTGTCAATATTTCTCCATGGATGGGGAAGGGCTCATGAGACGTCACACCTCCAAAAGTAGCTAATATTTGCTGGGGGTGGGAGAATCCTGTTTTTAGTGGTATAGCTACTTGTAAATTGCCTGTTCCATGGTAAATAATCTCCCAGCCATGCTCATGCAAGCAGCCCTCATTGAACTTTGGTGGAGGGGGAAAGTAGGATGGGGATTAATTAGGAAGAATGATTTTAGTGGGAGGAGGAAGGGATAAAAGACAAATGGGGGAAGGAATAAGGTCAAACTATATACATGTACAAAAATGTCAAAAAGAAAAAACTTTTATGTATCACTCAAACCTGATACAAAATAACTCAAATTGGGTAACATACATACATGTATATGCATAAGAAAATCTTTAGGCAAAAATCTTCATGAAAATTGGGGAATTCGGGATAACAACACATTGTTTGCCCACTAAATAATGTAACTCATTATGGACAATAAATATATATTTTTAAATATATATATATAGGTCATTTTTAAGGCAGATTAATTGGGCTTCAACAAAGTTTAAATTTTTTTGTTCTGCAAAAGATATCATCCATTAACATAGTGAAAATGATGTAAAATTCATATATATTATATATATACATGTATCCGTAATATAGAAAGAACTCCCAAGGGAGATGGCTCAGTCAGCAAAGTGTTTGTGGCATAAATATAAAGACCTATATTTGATCCCCAGAGACACATAACAATGAGGTATGTTGATAAGTGCTTGTTCAGCAGAGGGGAGGTAGAGACATGATCCCTAGGCAGCCAGGACAGCCAGTCTAGCCTAATTAGCAAGCACCAGGCCAATGTGAGACCTTGTCTCAAACAAGGTGGACATTACCTGAGAATAGCACACAGGTTGTCCTCTGGCCCCCTCTGGTACTTGCACACACATGCACCCCAGCACAGGAGCATGCACACGCATACATCTACATACATCTATATACCCACCCGTGACATAACGGTATGACTATGATTGAAATAACCAACTACTTTCCAATTGGCTTTTAGGCTCATTCATTAGACATACATACATGTGCCTTAAAAAGTAAAAAAAAATTACTTTCGTAGCTCAGCAGTAAGATTATAAACAAAATTAAAAATGGGCTGAGCCCACGGAGGAGGATATCCAACTGATCAGGGAGGGGGAGGGGGGGAATTGGGGAATTTGGGATCAACTCATGGTTTGCCCACTAAATGATGTAACTCATTATGGACAATAAATTTATATTTTAAAAAAAATGGGCTGAGCCAGCTTGCCTATGGAGGAGGATATCCAGCTAATTGGGGACATGGAGGAGGGACATGGGGGAACTGGGGATACCAACACATTATTTGAACATTCAGTGTATCTAATTATGGATAATAAAGATATAATTTTTTTAAAATGGGCAAGTGAACTGAACAAATATTTCAACAAAAGAATACAAGCAAGGACAGGAAAACGTATTCACCATCATAAAGGAAGCTCAAATTAAAGCCATATGAAATTCTACACATTTCTCAAAATGAATTCAAAAGTAATAACAATGCTACAAACAGGAACAGGTTCACAGAAAGCGGATGTATTACTACGGGGGAAATAAAATGGTCTACCTAGAAAACAATTTGCTCTTTCTTATAAACTTGAACACATTTATTGGATAACCTAGAAACATCATTCCAATGTAGTTTGCCTAAAGATGTGGAAATATATGACCACACAAAAATGTGTCTACATGATTGCATTTAGCAGCTCCAGTCATAGAATCAGCCCAAATGCCTTTCAGTAGGTGAGCAGATAAATAAATTGGCACATTTATAGCATAGAGTAAAAGTAACTAAAAAGCATAAACAGTTGAAACACATGATTTAGATGAATCTCTAAGTCATCGTGCTATGTAAAGAGAAAAAAGCCTCAAAACGTTACATGCTATATTACTCCATTTATTCAGAAAAAAGCAAAACTAAAAGGCTAGAGAAGAGACTAGAGATTGGGTTTAGAGGTAGAGGAAAGGATAGCAAGGGGGAATTTTATGAGATGATGAAACTGTTCTGTATCCCAAGATGGTCCTTCCATGATCATATATATTTATATTAAAAACTAACTGAAAATCATTTTACTTAAAATCAAATCCTGATGTATTCAATTTGTTCAGAAAATAGTTAAGTCTATAAAAAAAGTTCCCAAGGCAGACTGCTTAGTAAGGAAAAAAGGTCTGTTTTGGCTTATGGTTCTGAAGGTCCAAGATTGAGGGTTACATTCTGTGGTAGTTTCTCTACGAGTAGAATTCTAAAAAAGTACAATTGTATGGAGTGTGTGTGTGTGTGTGTGTGTGTGTGTGTGTGTGTGTGTGTGTGTGTGTTCTCTCTACTTCTAACAAAGCCACCAGGACTCCATCATAGTTCTGACCTAATAACTTTATCTAATCCCAAACACTTTCTGTAGGTCTCACCTTGAAATACCAAAGTAAGATTAATTTTCCAACTTCTTATGACCTCAGGAATGGGAGTGAAATTTCAACACATCAAGCCTTATGGGACTCATTCAAACCATATCTAAATCACAGCATGCCTTTTTCTTATGTACATTGATTTGGACCTCAGGATTCTCAAAATGCCAAAAAAAAAAAAAAAAAACCAATACACTTGGTTGGTTTTTTTTTTGAGGGGGTTGTTATTCTTTGTTCATTTGTTTGTTTTGTATTTCCACATAGCCAGATGCTGTGGGAATGTGTGGCAGGAGACCCTGATTTCACATTAAGCATGGATTAGCAGGGCATACACCCTAAAACAAGTGCCTGGAGAATTGTGTAGGAATGTTCTAGTTTCAAAAGGTAAGTGGTGAAGTAGAGTATATTGTAAAGAAATCAAGATGAAGAAACCAAGACTTGGAGAAATTGAGTGACTTGCCCACATTTTTGTAAACATGAAACTGTTCTGAACAATTTGAGGAAGGAGAGGGTTTAATCCAGCCTGCAGTTTTAGGATGCATTCCATCATGGCACGAAGCATAGCAGCAGGAGCTTGAGGCTGGCTGTTCATTGTATTCCTAGTCAGGAAGCAGAGATCAAACAGGAAGTGGAGATCAAACAGGAAGCAGAGATAAAACAGGAAGTGGAGATCAAACAGGAAGTGGAGATCAAACAGGAAGTGGAGATCAAACAAGAAGTGGAGCCAGGCTGTTAAACCTCAAGGCCTACTCCACAATGACCGACTTCCTTCAGCAAAGCTCACTTTTTTTTTAACTTTTTTTTTTATTTTTCGAGGTAGAGTCTCACCTCCACAAATATAGACCATAAACCATGATAATTCCTTGCCCACCCCCACTTTCCCCTCTCAAATCCACCCTCCATCATATCTCCTCCCCCTTTCAATTAGTCTCTATTTTGTTTCGATGTCATCATCTTTTCCTCCAATTATGTGTAGGTATTATCAGGCTCTGTGAGGACATGAATATCAAGGCCATTTTATGTCTGGAACTTTGCATTGTAAGCAGTCCTACCCTTCCTTTGGCTCTTACAATCTTTCTACCACCTCTTCTACAATAGACCCTGAGCCTCAGGAAGTGTGACAGAGATGTCCCAGTGCTGAACACTCCACTGTCATTTCTTCTCAGCACTATGGATTCTTTTAAGTTATCCCAGTGGTAACCACCTTCTGAAAAAGAGAAGCTAAGGCTCACTTTCTTTAAAACAAAAAAAAAGTTACTTATTTGCACCTGGGAGAGGGGGTGCACCAGGGGCTCTTGCCACTGCCAATGAACACCTGGGGTGCTCAGGCCACTTTTTGCATCCAGCATACATGGGTGGTTTAGGAACTGAATCCAGGTGGGCAGGGGTTGGGGCCCAGCCTAACTGAGCAACCTTAGGCTAAGTTTTAGAATATGGAATAAAGCCGGGCATGGTGGCTCACACCTTTAATCCCCCCCGCACACACTTGGGTGGCAGAAGTAGTAGCCTTGATCCTGTTTGTTGAATTCTGTGTAGCTGATAAGCTTTGTTCCTGCTTGTTAAGTTTTGCTTTACTGACGATGTAACCAACTACCCTGCTGACTGACTGTAAAACAATGCGCCCTAAGGAGGCATACTTTACTCTGCTGATTGGCTCCCACCAAAAAGTTTGAATCTTATTGCTTGAAAGAAATAGGCTGAACAATGCAGCCTTGGGTTATAAAAGGGCTTTTGGTGCTCAAATAAAATGGGATTTGCTCATCACTTCTCCTGGTCATATGTGTCTGTCTGACCATCGCTTCACCTCTCCCGGATTGAGCCCTTTCTCCTGCTAGCCAGTGAAACTTGGGCTACCGGCAGGGGGCCAGGGGTCTGCCACCCCCCAACAGGCAGGCTTTACAAACAATCTTCTTTAACCTCGGAGTCATCTTCCCAGCTCCAAGGCTCCACTTTCTAAAGGTTCTACAATCTTCCCAAATAGTATTACCTACCAGCTGGGGACCAACTATTTCAAGCACGTGAGCTTATGGTGGACATTTTGTGTCCAACCCACAGCAGACATTTGAACAGCCTCGTTGTCTTCTGTACTTAAATTTTTATGATAAAGTTCTGGATTCCTAGTTTTGTTTTGTTTTTGTTGTTTGTTTTATGAGGAGAAACTCTGGGTCCTCAAGCAAAAACAAATGTCCTGCCAGTGGACCTAATGGGAGTCACTGCATCCGTAGGGCAGACTCTGATGGCTTGCCTCTGAGCTAGCCCCATGAGGCCCACACTCTGTCAGACTATTAGTTTCCTTCCACAGAATGCCCAACACTCCACAGAGATGATAGACTGTCTCCTCCCTTACCTGCTCATAAAAGCTATAGCTTCCACTTTGAGCACTCTCTTCCTACTTGGAAGAAGTGTGAGCAGTCTGCGGAGAGGCCAGTATGGCAAGGTTGACACAGTAAACTATGCCTGTGGTCTTAGAAGGATGGCTCCCATCTCTCGGATGACTGCATCCCTGGGTGGCACCTTATTCATAATATTATGAAATATCCTGAGTTCTAATAACCCAGCAAATCCAATTCCAATTCCCTGACGCTCCAAATGTGTGACATAATAAATATTTGTTGTTACAAGCAGCTAAATTTATGGTCATGTATTACCCAAAAGTTGGTAACTAAAGCATTCATTTCCTATTGCAATGCATAGTCAGCCTTTTGCTAGCATCACTGAAATTAACTTGAACAGCCAAGTGTGAGAAGGAGAATGCTGGGTCTATACCAAATGAGTTGTGAACAGATACAGAGTCTAGCAGAGACATATCCCAGAAAACTGTGGATACGGATCAATCTGCCCAAAGAATCATAACACATACCTTATATAAACCAGGACTGGAGATTCAAAACTTTTCCAGAGCAAAAGAGTTACATGGAAGTTACCAAAAAGGTCAACATAAATAAATAGATATCTGACTAGTTATCAAGTTCAAGGCTAATTTAAGACAGAAATAACTTTTGGAGAATGCGATCTTCTTCTCTGTCAGAGTAACGATAGAATTCAATGCCATCCGACAAGTGTGCTCACTGTTCATGTTGCAGAGACAATGACTGGTGTTCCAAGTTAGAAAATAGGCCACGAATGCAGGGATTCAATCCACCACCCCTCACACTGATAATAAAAGTTATTCCTGGGTACCTACACTAGATTCTTACAGTAGGATTAAAAAAAGAAAAACAGAGGCAGGATAAAAAGGGAGTGGGAAGAACACATGAGAGCTCAGAGGAGGACCTTGGAGAGAAAAAAAGTAACACATTAGCAGAAAGTTGGTTATCTCTGGAAAATTGTCACAATCTTTAAAGTCATGTTTTAGATTGATTCTGGTGTTTCTAAAAGAAAAGGAATGACCATCATTCCAATCTTGGTCATCATCACAAACGTTAGGTGTTCACCTGTATGCAAAGCTTTCTAGATGGCTTTCACGGGTTTATTTAATCTTCACAATAACCCTATGAGATAGCTGCTAGGATTCTCCTCATTTAAAAATCACTGAAGCATAAAACTATGTCCATTTCAAGTCACAGACTCAATCCAGGCTTTCAAACCCACAACCCCATAAGGCTCTGCCTCTCAGTGCATGCATGTGGACCACTGCTCTGTGTCTGTGGCACATGTGTCCTTGGCACTCCATCAGTGCACGTGATTGCACGTTTCACAAGGCCAAAAGTGAAAGAGGAAAGTGATCGAGTCCTGGATCTAAAAACCCTCTGAGGTTGGTCATGTGCATAGGCACAGCCCTATTCCACTGGCACCAGACATTTGTCTCCCCATCGTAGGTTCCCATTAGAAGGAATTTCTTATGCACCCTTTTCTCAGTCTGTGCCAGGAGATCCACCACACGAACCCACCCAGAACCCTGAGCTTGCCAAGCTGCTCCAGATCATGATAACCTCAAATTACAAGAACCCTTACTTTTAAGCTCCATTCTATGCAGGAAATCTTGAACAATGCTTCTATGACACATAGAAGAGTACTGGCAATAAAGCAAAATATATATTTGTATTATAAAGATAATAAAAGGGAAAGCTGAAATATTATTACCACTGCTAATAAAATAAATACAACACGGAATATTTATCTTCTTCCTTTTGGCTTCTTGTTGAGGTGATAGCAAATAAATAAACAAAATTTTCATCTGTTGGTTGTAATATTTTCTAGTGACCCTCAGGAAACTGAACATTAATACCTTTAATTTCCTCCTCTCGGCTCCAAGAATATCCTGGAAAACATCTTCATCTCTGTTTTTTATTATTGAGAACTTTAATATATGAACATACAGTAATTTGATCATGTTCCAATCCAATTAAAAACCCCACCACAACCCCCAGGATTTGAGTAGTCTTTTTAAGTGGTCTTTCCTCTGCTGGGTTCCCTTGTTCCTTTGGTCCTCCTTCATTCTTCATGGCAGAATGTTGAGGATCTCAGAACCATCTTGGTCTTATGGGGCTCTCCGTAACCTCTGATGGGTTCTAAATGCCCCAGTTGGTTCATGTCAGAAGGAGAGTGGCCTAACCAATGTCTATGGACCCTGTGGTTCCTACAATCTTTCTACCCTCTCTTTCACAATGTTCCCCGAGCCTTGGGAGGAATAACAGAAATCTCCTTTGGTGCTGAGTTCTTGGCAGCCTTCTATTTTGTGCTTTGATGACTTTGAGGCTCCTCAATGTCTACCATCATCTCCACAGAGAAGTCTCTGGCTAGCAGTGAGCGTAGCTCTCATAGTCATAAAAATAAGGAACACTTCACAAATGTGTCGTCTCATCCTTGCACTGGAGGCTTTGCTAAGCTTCACTGCGTTGCTCCACAGTCTGTACCACCAATGTGAGCAGTAACTATATGCTTTGGTGTGAGTCTTTTGCGGTTCCTGTTCATCTGTCATGAGCTTTGTAGTTTATATCACCTCGAGCCCAACTTCAGCCCTACACATAAGCAGCCATGGACAACAGTATATTAATAAATGAACTTGAAGGTGTTCCCATCATCCTTTAGTTATAAATATTAACATTTGAATTTCAAATGTCAGAAATTGTTATCCTTTTGAATTTTTTCTTTACCACTTAAAAACATAAAAGTCACTCTTAGCTCATAAAGCAGACAAAAACAGGAGGATTTGTCCCATGGGTCCTATTTTGCTGACTCTTGTCTAAGCTACTTAAAGGCAAAGAAGGTTCTTATTCATTCATTAATGGTTAGTGCCATATACAGTATCTGTTCCAGAAAAGTCCAGTATCCATACATTGAATGGTAGACTCAATGCCAGTTATAATTCTTCCTTATGAGGATCTTGAAATAGATAGTTTAGTTCTTGAGTTTAGTTTTATCTATGCTACAAAGTCCCAAGTTTCTAATTATTGTACCCTAACTTCAACCTCATCTCTCAATACAAGGGTTGTACTAAAGTTTGTTTCTTACCTTTGTACTTGGTTACTGGTTCATCTTTGTTTTTATTTCCACAGAATATTAGCTGCTAGACCTTGAACTTGGTGTCATTCAGTTTAGACCTGGTGGCTACATTTCCAATGTTATCAGCCCCAGATCTCTTGGAGAATCTGTTTTCAAAGATACATACAGACACAGACACACACAGACACACACACACACACACACACACACACACACATAGCTATATATTCTGGTGAGTATACGTCTCAAAATCACACGGAGCACACAAGGAAGTATCTTCTCTTCCCTTAATGGAAATGATGACCTTAGATTTATGTAAGATTTTTGTAAGATTTATACAGACATATCAGATTAAGGCATGACTACAGAGAGAGGCATTGCTCAGGGTAGAAAATTGAAAGAACAGACTAGACTCGTGACTCAGCTCCAACTTCGCCTCAGCATGCTACAAAACAAAAACAAAAACAAAAACAGCATGCTCACAGGAATGGTGGTGATTGCCAGCCCCAGGTCACACAGTGCCACTCAGGGTCCCTAAATCGCACCTAGATAGATGCTAGCTCTACCAGTATTGGCTGTACACAGAGGCGTCTATGGAAATGGGCACAAAATCCAGCCCAGAACAGCTACTGTGTGCACTGAGCCCAGGTCTAAGCACTCTAGCGTGGCTAGCTCAGACCTGGTCCACAACCAAGAGACTCACAGAAGATACCTAGGTGCTCCCAGAAGCACTCAGGGTCAGGGCTCAGTAACATCTCATTTCCCAAGTGTATGTGATCATAAAGGTAAGGTAAGTGGTTGTGAACTGACTGGAAATCAACTGTAGTCGGCCTGGTGTATAGCAGGCACTTGGTGACCGTGCATCACACAGCCACAAAATGATTGAAGTCCATCTGTTTAGTCAACATGGCACCTACCACTAAAGCTGTATCCAGCTTCAAAAGGTACATGATAAGTATTTGTTGCATGAATGAAAGTTGAGCTTGTGCTCTTTCGTTTATTTTTAATGGTTTCTAAAAGATGATTGATTGGGAGGCTACTTTTTAAAGAGGCAAGTAAATTAACAAATCAGGAAGAAAAGCCTTTGTCCCATTTCCTGATTTATGTTTGCAAGCATATGATCACTCTTCCTAACGCCATCCTGATGTTCCACTTTCCCCCGAACCTGCAGCTCCCATTAGCCTCCTGGACAGGAGCTTATAAATTAGAGCAGCTTTCTGTGGATAACAGTGCTGACGATGTTTGAAAATCCATTTAATAGCAACCAACACTGGCGTTCCCTTAATGTGGTTTCTCTTGTAATTTTGACAGCTTTATGAATGCTCCAGTAACTTTCAACTAAATCACTGGCGTTTCAATTGGCACCTTTAAGCCCTGCAGATAGATCTGTAACCATATTATGCTAATAAATAACTACATCTCAGGGGGAGGGTGGAAAATGTTCTAAACTAACATACCAGGTAATCATACAGGTTCTTAGGCTTGAGCCAAACCTCATTCACTTATTTTCCCCTTCAGTGATCAATGGTATACTAACCAATTAAAACTAAAATTGGCAAATGGTGCTGACATGATTTCATTCTTGCTGTTTACTCTAGAAAGATCATGGCTGGTGAGTCAGTACTTACCCTGAAATTTCCCTACTGTTATCGTGAACACCGGAGGAGAGTGGCAGGAATATGTGGGTGGCTGTTTCTGAGCTAGTGAAAGTAAACAGAGGTTCTGCACTTACTGTCTAGGGAGCTGGTTTTCCATGTATAACCCTGGCTACTTAAAGTCCCCATGAGAGGGCTGGAGAGATGGCTCAGTGGTTAAGGCACTTGCCTCCAGTGCTTAAGGCTCTGGGTTCAATTCCACAGGACCCACATAAGCCAGACCCACAAGGTGGTGGCCCTGGTGCGCTCTCTCTCTCTCTCTCTCTCTCTCTCTCTCTCTCTCTCTCTCACTCTCACTCTCTCTCCCTCTCTCTCTCTCTGTGTCTGTCTCTTCTTGAAAATGAATAAATAAAATGTTTTTTTTTAAAGTCCCCATGAGAAAAATAAATAAATAACTGGAACTCTGACCATAATGGGATGCCTTTAAGAACCAAAAATGTATATTATTTACTTGACTGTCTCCCATTTATTTTAGGAAGACATGTTTTAACCAATTTTTTTTTGCTCCACAGATTTAAGTATTTCAGAGCTTTCAGGGCTTCAAATGTTCAACTGGATTAATCCAAAGTTTTCTATCATTAATAGAACAAAAGAGAATAACAAAAATCTGCTGAGTGACCAAATCTATGGTGGATAACTTTCTTTGGAGAGTTCTAATTCCAAGCTGTGGAGTCTATCAGGAAAGTTATTGATAAGATTTCAGAATACACTTTGCTTAGTAAAGATGATGTATAATCCCTGTCTAGTAAGTCACACTGTTCCTTTTGCTCTGAGTACAGCTTCTCTTCCTTGGAGAACCTCTACAACCTCACACAGATTCTAACAGACTGATCTACAGGACATGTCATCAACAAAGACAAGTTGAACACCAAGGACATATTCCTGTACCAGCAGACAACCCGTCTTCAGTGTTGTGGGTGGAAGAGAAGTGTGTATGTCCTAACCTCGGGAGTCTGTGACTATGTCCTTATTGGAAAAGAAAGGTTCTTTTTCTATTGACTGGAATGGAAGCTAAGGATTCCAGAGTTTGTCCTAGCTTTAGGCTGGGTCCTACAACACAGGGAAGTGTACCTTTAAGAGGAAGGTAGAAGAAACCTTCAGATATAGAGGTGCACAGTCGTGAGCCAAGGAACTCCGGAGCTAGCAGGAGCTGAAGAAGCAAGGATGGCATGATCCTGGGGACTTCAGAGTGAAGTCTCAGCCCTGGAAACAATGACTTTGAACTTTGCTTGCCAAAACTTACAGAAAATAAATTTCTATTGGATTTAATCTATTAGTTCATGGTCATTTATTACAATATCAGGAAATGAATGCAGTCAGGCATCGCGCTGCATTCTCTTGCTTGGAGACATGTCTGGGATTGGAATCTCATGGCTTCATTCGAATCCTCTTGGTTTCGACTAGAGACTTCCCAACTCCAGCCACCAATCCCCTACCATGTCCTACAAAAAGAAAGAAAATAAAATCTGTTCTTATATTTACTTTAATCATGCTAGTATATAATGTTACCAGAAGAACACAGTTAAGAGTTGCTGGCAATGGACACACGCTTTTAATCCCAGCACTTGGGAGGCAGAAGAGGAGAATTGCCATGAGTTCAAGGCCACCCTGAGACTATGTAGTAAATTCCAGGTCAGCCTGGGCTACAGTGAGACCCTACCTCAAAAAACAAACAAACAAACAAACAAACAATCAAACAAAAAAAAGTTGCCAGCAATTTACTGCTGATACTTAAAAATTATTAATCGGTCCCCTTCCTCTTGGGTGGTCCTTCTTGTCCTCTTGTTTAGAATGAACATGATACCATTGTCAAAATATTCTAGTTGGTCTTTGATGATTCAAAACCTCAACTCTGAAACAGAAGAAAGATCCAGAATGATGAAGTAAAAGAATAGCATGGTCCTGGCCCTTGCTTTGAACATCTGAGTTCCCACAAATGTTCTCAGAAAACTAGGTGATTTCCACAGGGCTCACAGTGTGTCTTACATTTCAGTGGGCCTAGAAAGACCCCATGAAGAAAGCAATGGGATTGCTATCCCTTGGACGGTGAGTACTTAAAATCCCTTCCCTAGGATATATCATTACCAAAAATCATAGCCCGACAGACACGCTTCCTGGTTGGAGTACAGCAATCAATCAAAGGCCTCCTAACAACTGGCAAATAAGCCAGGATGGTTTCTAGACCGAGAAGAAGCTCAGAGCATTGCATAACTGAACCCAATGAAACCACAACTGCTAAACTGCTTAATTAGATTTCCAGCTGTGATTCATGAATTCATCAACAAAACAGAACAAGGCTGTGTTGGGTCTGCTCGCTTGGAACCAGATCATATAGCATCCCCAGTGCTCACAGTTCTTTCCCCCTCTCCCTTCACTCTTCCCACCCACCCAGAGTCTAGCTTACATGGCACTCTCTGGCAAAGACGACTCCTTCCCCCGTGAAGCTCAAAGCCTTCCTCTCAGTCCCACATGCCTGCTTGGTCCTTAATCACCCTAAAGTTTTTGTGCTCACGTGATCAGCCTGAAAAGCCCCGAGGTCTTGGTGGGTGACCAAGGATGATGGGGTCAAATAGGAACAATCCTTGAGACATACCCAGGTTAGGGACAACAATATCATCATCTCTGGTTTTCTTTCCAGAGGGAATAGTGTGGCCCAGCCTGGGCTTTCCCAGTTCCCTTTTTCCTCTGGAGCAAGGACTGTATTTTCACAATATTTCCCTAAATTGCATCATGTGTCGCAAGCCGCCCTGCAGGCATGGTAAGGGTGTGAAGATTGGCCCTAGGAATTTCCTAGTCAATAGAAATCAGTCAGTAGAGTACTGAATGGCTTCTCCTTACCTTTCAAGTCTTTGATATTCACCAAGTAAGGCAAATAAAGTCCCCACCAAGTTGCCCAGTCCTGTAGCGTCTCCTTCACTGTACTGTTGAGGACTTTCTTGATCTCAAAGGAAGCTTCAGTTCCTAAAACACGATTATTACCATGCTTATTCACTCCCTAAGGGTTCAGGATTATAAGAAATCACACCAAAACTGCTCATCATGCATGTTCCATGGACTTGCCCTGCCTGAGCTTTTCAGGTCTTTCACTCATTACTCCCCTTCAGAAACCCCAAGCTTCAACCAATGGAAACATCCCTCACTTCACAAATATGCTAGAACCTTTGGGTTGATTGCACCTATGGAAACCACCTCACCTGCCTGGTTACAAGTGCCCACCTGACCTTCCAAGGACAGCCACAGGGCTACCTCTGCCAAGTATGATATCTCTTCTAAGTACGACAACTGAGAAAGATTTTCAAAGCCTTTTATGTTTTGTTTGTAGTGTTTGCAAGGCTTTTCATTTCCTTATATGAGATGCCTAATTCTATTAAAGAGCCATTCTCTGAGGCCTGCACAGCTCCAGGCACTGTGCAAGCCAAGAGCTTGTCTGTCTCTGTTCCACCCATTCTTGTTCCCACCGCCTCTGCCTCAAGGTCACAGGCAGAGTATGTTGTGAAGTTTTGTTGAAGGAAAGAGTACATCACAGCACCTATAAATCATATATCTATTTTTTCTAAAAATAAATAAATAAATAAAAGGCCTTCTAGGATCACAGGGCTTTCCACATCATACCATCCTCCCTCTCTGAGTGGCATGGGCGACAGAAGGATGCTCTGTCTTGGAGTTGTGGGGTGTGTCCAGTGACAGGTGCCTTTGCTGAGGTAGACTGGCTCTTCCACCAGAGGAGGTGCTGTGTTCTCTTTCTAGTGCAAATCTAAGCAGGTCCATTATGTCCTTCAGCCAACTGACTGCAGACCTACCAGTGGGGAGTCAAGCAACCAGGATCTAGATGTCAAACCAAACCCACCTTGTCTAGGATCGACACTTCCTTAGGTTTCTCAAATGTATTTTTTTTCCTCAGCTGTAGTTTTTCTTGTTTCTCCCCTTGGGTCTCTCTAGCACTTCTTCCCATACCAAGGTGTCTGATGAAGTCTTTGGTTTCCCCTTGGCTCCTTCTCCTTCTCTCTAACCCGGATGCTGTCTTTTGCTGACCTACCCTCACCTGAGCAGATGTCATTAAAAATGTGTAGTAAATTATTGGGAACTCTTGATAATTATCTTTGCCTTTACCAGTTGTGGAATGTGTGAGCAACCCTGGACTTATCCAATTACCTTCATTAACAATAAAACACCGCTGGATCTGGATGGTCATCTTAGAGGGCCTGGTGAGTATAGAGCGTTATCACAAGCCTCAAGTAGCAGAGGAGCTCTATGCACAAATATATATATATATATATATATATATATATATATATATGCAAAATCTATATCTATATACAAAATAAATGAACTCTTCACAAAGTACTTTATTGTGTTTTATTTTATTTTATTTAAAACAAAACACTGCTGGATCTGGATGGTGTGTACGTTGTCTGACCACCTTGAGACCTGCCTGGAGAATGTCACCAAAGTCCAAGTTTGAGGGTCTTATGCGTGCTTGTGCTGTGACTCAGAGAGCAGAGTGGACGGTGGAGCAGGTGTCTTCATAGTTAGCCTGTCCCTGCACAGCCAGAGAGGCCTGGGATGAGAGTCATTCTAAGTCATATGATGAGCAGGAAGATACATTGCTAGGAGGAGTTTAGCTTTGTCTCCTTCAGCACAGAGACAGAAGACATTACCCCTTCTTGTTCCGGTGAGATTGGAATGTGAATCCAGAGTTAAGGAGACGCCAGAAGTGCTCACCACTGAACACCAGCAAGGCTGCCCTTGGGAAAGACCTGGGCTCATGTGGCTGAGGCTTTGCATGTTTCACAGGCCAGCCTAGGTGCTTGTTTCCTACAAGCAAAACTGTCTCATGAGGTTCTCGATAATTGTACTTAGGAATTCAGAATGTGAATATTAATGAAATACAATGATACACCTTCCATTCAACCTTTATTTGTAGATTATATATTTCTGCTTTCGGGACCATTGGCTCTAGTACTCGGTGTTTGCTGCATTTAAAGTGCCTCTTTAAAGTTCTCATTTGGAATGAATAGTCTGTTAACGTTTTGTAGTATCTGTTTGGCTTTGTTCCTTTGTGTCTTGGTTGTTTGCCTCCCACTTGCAGGAAGGATGGGGAAAGGGGAAAAAATGAAAGCTGCATTTTAGCTGTGTAGGAGGCAGCATATATATCACTGGGCAGCAGAATGCTACAAGACACATTCTTATTAGGGCAAAGGAAAAAAAAAAACCCTCACTGTCGCTTTCCCCATTGTCTCCTACCACCACCATTTCATTTATTATTTTGATTATTTTCTGTATGTCTGTTTCAGAATAGATTAAGGTGGTTCCAAAGAGTTGGTTTAGTTAATTGATTTGAGTAGCTGATGAAACTCTCAGAGTTGGTCATATCTTTGGTCAAATGATTCAAGCACCTTGGGACCTAGGTAGGCTACTGAGTCTTCTTCCCAAACATCTTATGTGGATAAGACTTGATCATGGCTCCTAAAAAATAAATCCAGATGAGTTCAGTGCAAGCCCACTGCAGGAAACCAATCCCTCACCTGTTGGGTTTTTCTACCATAGGATTTGGGGTGCCTCAATAAATACATTTGTCATGGTTTGATCCAGGTGTCCCCCAAAAACAAATGAATGTGTTCTGGGTAATTGATCCTTGGCTGATGGCAGTTTGGATTTTACCACCTTAATGGAGCTGTGTTGTTGGGGGCGGGCTTATGGGGGTTATAAGCCAGCTTCCCCTTGCCAGTGTTTGGCACACCTTCCTGCCATTGTTTGCAGTGCTGTGGCGGAAGTGATGCCCACCCCTCTGCTCGTGCCATCATTTTCCTTGCCAGGATGGAGTCTCCCCTCGAGTCTGTAAGCCTGATAAATCCATTCCTCCATAAGCCGCTTTTGCTTGGGTTCTTTCTGCACAGCAACTAGAAAGCTGACCGCAACAACACTCTTCCATACTCATGAGGACAGAAAGTCTTAGTGGAAGCATGTCTTCCTCCATAATGGAGGGGGCAAGAGCTCTTGACTTCACCAGGTGCTCCTGAAGCAGAGGAAGCCTGGTTTACCTCTGACCCAAGGAGATCACAGGAACCTCAAGTCTATGGCTAAACTCTGGTACTTCCCAGCCAATCACACCATACAGATCTGTCGACAGAAGATGTCCAGGTAGGAAGGTTCACACCAAGGGATATTTTGAGGTCACAGTGCCAAACATTATCACTAAGCCTCAATCCAGATGTTATCAGGGAATATCAAAGTTAACCCAGAGCCACTGAAGAGGAGGGCAGAGGTGTGAGGATGGTGCAGTCATAGGCTGGGAGGCAGAAATGGTAGAAGTAGTTTCTTCTACACTATGTGATCGCCTGTACCAGAAACCAGTCCACTTGTTTATCAGAATATAAAGAGTCCTACAAGCCATGTAAGCATAATGTAAACATGGCAAAGATTACTGAGGGTTTGGTTCTAGTTTATATCACCTCTGTTACTTACTTGGACTTTTCAGGCATGCTACTGAGCCTGTTGTGGTCAGATTTCTTGTTGCTGCGCAGAAAGAATGGGTTTATTTTCTTATTGCATTCAGGTCTTTCCAACTCTGACCAGAATGGTCCATCATGCTGTACTTACAGCACTGCAAGGCACCTCTTAGGACAAGGTTTCCAATCCATCCATATTCCTCCTGCATATCAATTCTAAAATGCCAAAGCCAAAGAATCAGGGTTCTAGCAGCAACAGATGACCCCACATCCTGGTACCAAAACTGTTGCGGTCAGCTTTCTTGTTGCTGCGCAGAAAGAACCCAAGCAAAGGCGGCTTGTGGAGGAATGGGTTTATTTGGCTTATGGACTCGAGGGGAGACTCCATCCTGGCAGGGCAAACGATGGCATGAGCAGAGGGGTGGACATCACCTCTGCCACAGCACTGGAAATAGCAGCAGGAAGGTGTGCCAAACACTGGCAAGGGGAAGCTGGCTTATAACCCCATAAGCCCGCCCCCAACAACACAGCTTCACCGAAGCTGTAAAACCCAAACTGCCATCAGCTGAGGATCGATCTATCAGAACACATTCAATTGTTTGTGGGGGACACCTGTATCAAACCATGACAGAGCCCTTTTCTATTGAGAAGCCCACCCAGGCATAGAGTGGATGGAGATCACCCCCAAAGTCCTTCTTCCTGGCACCAGTGAACATGCTTCATGAGGAGAGGGGCTTATCTGTGTCATTCAGGGCTGGATCCTGGGTAATAGCAGTGTCTGGCACCTGATAAATGAATGAATGAATCAATGGAATCTAGTCTTGGGAGAAAAATCTACTTCAGGGTGACTTTAATGGAGTTGTAATTTTAAAAGGGAATCTGCGAGGACTGGAGGATAGAAACAAAGTGATGTCTGAGCTTCTCAAGCTGAAACAAACATCTGAGAAAAGCCAGCCAGACCTCCAGAGGACAGTGACCATGGGAAAGGGAAGAGGCAAAGGAAGTGATGTCACTGGGGGAGCCCTTATGAGTGAGCATAGCCCCAGAACCTGGACATTGAAGGGCATTGCTCAGTGTTAGTGTCATGCATGTGGTCTTCCAGTCTCTAGGGTTCCTCACAGCAGGAAGGACCACACAGAGTCCACTGTAAATCGATAATGAATGACCACGTCTCCTACCCTCAACCCTTTCAATCAGAATATCAGAAGGGTGTTGCATACACAGTATTTGACTTATTCATTCAACAAGCACTTGTGTTGTTCAGGTAACTTGAAGACAGAAGACTGACTGAGACCCCAAGTCTGGGTCTGGTAAAAGGCGTCATGAATAAAAGGGGAGGAAGCCTAACCCGATGAAAAATTGATCGGACCTGCAACTCCCTGTTCCAGGCATTGGCTCCTTCCCTCACTGAGCTGTTGACCAAAGAGACTCATGAGGTCCCCAAAACACAACAGGATTCTGTCAAAGCTCTTGAATACCCACCCCAGGCCAGAGGTAAGATCTGATTGCTGAAGAAACCCCAGAAAGTCATTGAACAGTGTTGGGCACTGCCTGTTGGCGCTGCTACTGAGGGCACGGAGAACAAAGGGTTAAGGCTGTACGAGTGAGGTGAAACCCCGATAATTCGGTAGGCATTTCCCAGCTCCACCTACCCTGACTCCCAACCCCCATGGGCTAGCCACAGAAACCAGCATTTCCATCTCAGCATGACTGGCATTGTGTATCAGAAAAACTTCCTTTTACCCATCCCCACTGACCGTGGCTAGCACCATGTATTTCCCGCCACTCAGGCCCCCAAATGAGGTATTCTCAGGTCATCCATACCCACCTATCCCAGTGCAGACGCCAACTCACCACCCCCATCAACCAATCTCCTTTTCTCTTCCCCATTCCCCATCCCCCTGACCCCCTTTTTCCTATAAAATGTAAGCCCCCCAATTGAATGAAGAACCACGTGGATATACAATATGCATCTGCTTGCCTCTGTGTCTGTCCCGCAGGACCCCCCCTGCACCATCCCCCCAGCTCTGTGGACCCCAGCCCTGAGACAGCAGACAGGATAGCTCACTTGGCTTCCACCGCTTCTCTGTTTTCTCTCCGCGGTGGCCAACAGCACCCCTGGAGGAGAAAACAACAGAACAGCACCAAGAGACCCTGCGAGATCCAGGATGGTAACCAGCTCCCAGATGCTACCATATGCAGTGCTGGAAGGTGCTACATAAGCTTCCAGAAGAAACTGGTCAACAATAGTTGGAGAAGACAGAGACCACTGATATACTACGCAGACTGTTGCCATGAGTAGGATGAACACACCTACTTCTGAGAGAGACCAACGAGCCAAGAAGTGAACACTTGTGCAATGGAGGCACCAAAGCCTGGGGGGGGGTGGTGGTGCTAACAACAGCTTTTAATTTGGTAGAGAAATCCACTCAGTGATAAGGAACCCTTAACTGGAATTGGGACTCAGGGCAAATCCTTTGGGAACCAAAATCTTAGGCCCCAAAGAAAAATTTACTTTACCTGAGAACTACAGAGAGGCTACTCTCAATAGAATCTAGCCAATTTAGAAATGTGTATCTCAATTAACCTAAACTGATCTCTCTCTCTCTCTCTCTGATGGAGATTCTGTTTGTATTTTTCAGAAGGCAGCAAGAGAGCTGTGGTCTTTCCAACACTACCAATGAGCCTCAGGCTGATAGCTGACATCCTGGCAAGAGAATAGCCACCCAGACCTACTGTGGAGGATCCACATGGAACCCTGCAGAGAGTGGTGGGATAAGCAAGAGACCTATAATCACAGCCAATCAGTCAACCCAGGATAAGCCAGACAGACAAAACCAACAATTTTCAACACAACCTAAAGCAGAAGTACAGAGGCACCTAAGACCTCAACAATAAAGCAGCCTTAATACTCACTCACCATGATTCAGGGAACTGAACGGAAGAGGAGGCAGAAAGAATGTAAGGGCCATGGTGTGTGTGGGGGGTGGAATTTCCAGAGACATGGCCCCCCTCAAAAACAACATACAAAGGAGGGGGTGGAAACTGGTTGACTCCTAGGCTATCCAGAATCCCCTGCCCCATGGACTGATCCAGTTTGCCCACGGAGGAGGATTAGGACCCAGCTGATTAGGAGAGAAATGGGGATACCAACACATTATTTGCTCATACTGTGTATCTAATTTTGGGTGATAAAGATTTATAATAATAATAATGTGTCATTTGCTAATATTAGTCGTTTTTTTTCTAGTGCTGGGAGTTAAATCCAGGGTATCGGCATGCTAGGCAAGCATTCTACCACTGAGCTATGCCTAGCCTCTATGGCTTGCTTTTTAGAAAGCTCTGCATGTTTTATCTACAATTTTTATTCTATTTTAGCCTATAGCCACATTAGAAACTGCTGACAAAATTGGTTTGTATAGTATAATCTGTTGAACTTCTTCTATAGGAAGAGGTTGGCCTCCTGGAGAGCTAAAACGTAACCACTCAACAGGCCTCAAAGTTCCCAGCCCCAGACAGCAGACAGTCGTGGTCTAACTTGAGATCCATCTCTCCATCTTAATCTCTCAGATCAATAGTATAATTGCTGCTCTATTTTAAAGGTGTATTTTTTTTATTATTCTTGTTGATTGCCAGTCAATTTTAAAGTTTATTTTTAACTTGATTTTTGTAGTAAAATTTGTCTGGTTCATTAGAAGTTTTTGGCTTTATGATAGACTTAAAGAAACAAAAGAATTATCATTTTACTTGATTTATTCTCTGGTTTATCAATCTCAACAGTGTTTGCAAAGGTGAATTTCTGAGAATTTATATATTTTGGTAACTATATTCTTATAAGGGTGTGAGAGTCTGTTCCAAGGCATAAAATTTGCTTTTGTGAAGTAACGAGTTGAAGATCTGAGGTAAGAGGGAAATTTTGAGTGGATGTGGAGATGGCTTTAATTAGGAAGGTCAGACTGGGTCCTAATAGCCATGATATCTATAGCCCAGTTACATTTGCTCTGAGTTCCTCATTTGCTAAGTAAGAAAATGATGTCTGGGCTGGAGAGATGACTCAGCGGTTAAGGCACTTGCTTGAAAAACCTAATGAGCCTGGTTCAATTCCCCAGTGCCCAGGAAAGCCAGATGCACAAAGTAGTGCATACATCTGGAGCTTATTTGAAGTGGCTAGAGGCCCTGGCTCTCTCTCTCTCTCTCTCTCTCTCTCTTTCTCTCCCCCCCCCACTTGCAAATAAATAAAGATTTTTTTAAAGAAAAGTAAATGATGTCTGCCTGCTAAGAGTTGTATGAATTTATCCAGTCCTCTAGCAATGGCTCTCCCATGGGATGGAGGAGGGGTGAGTATATGACCTAGGTTCGGGGGCCGCAGGGACACTATTATGTTGGGTGGCTCAGGTGTCCCAAATCTGAGTAGACTAATCTGAATAAGCCACTGGAATTTCATGAAGGCTGAGCTGCAGGTATTAAGTAAAGGGACATTAGATCTGTCTTAGTCTCAGAGAACTAAAAAGAATATTAGAATAGGCATGGTGAAGCTGGGCATGGTGGAGCACGTCTTTGATCCCAGCCCTGGGGAGGCAGAGGCAGGAGGATCACTGTGAGTTTGAGGCCACTCTGAGACTACAGATTGAATTCCAGGTCAGCCTGGGCTAGAACGAGACCCTACCTTGAAAAACAAAACAAAAGAAGATTAAAGACCAGAAAGCTTGTATTTGTTACTTTTCTCCTTGCGGTGACCATATGCCTAACAAGAAGCACCTGGAGGGACACAAGGACTGTTTTGCCTCACAGCTTCAGGATGCATCCACCTTGGCAGGGAAGGCCTGGCCTCAGCAGCTTGAAGCAGCAGGTCACATGGCATCCTAGGTCAGGAAGCAGAGTGATGAACGTGTTCTCTGTGTTCCTTTCTATTTGGCCCAATATCTTAATGGTGCTGCTCGTATTCAGGGCGGGTCTCTCTTTCAGTTGAACTGAAACAGTTTAGGAGGGACATGACCTTATAAGTAACAATAAGCAGGGAGCCCTCAGTGGAATGGGGGTGAGGGAGAGAGGATAACACAATGTGAATGTGATCAACATGGGAATTATTCATACAATAAAGCTCCTAATTAATTTTTTAAAATTTATATTTATTTGCAAGTGGAGAGTGACACAGAGAATGGGCCCTTTAGGGTCTCCAGCTGCTGCAAACAGACTCCAGATGTATGCACCACTTTGTGCATCTGGCTTTACGTGGGTACTGGGGAATTGAACTTGGGTGGTTAGGTTTTATAGGCAAGTGCCTTAACCAATGAGCCATCTCTCCAGCCCCATAATTATTTTTTTTAAAGACTGTCCTGGGAGCTACAGTGAGGCAAGATGGAGCCCCCAATGGCTCGGGAGTAAAAGACCCAAAATTAATATGAATGGAGTCAACAGTTCCAATAGAGTGATGCTCACCAAGGGGCCGAACTCATACAGACAGCATCAAATCGCCCTGCAAGAGCTGCGACACCTCCCCGCAACCCCAGAAGGACAGTGTTAGTTAGAGCAACTAACCTGGCAGAGCCCAGGCCCTGCTCCCATCCGATCTAAGTCTGCATTGTCCACAGGAGTGCATTTTCTAGATACGTCTCAAAGACCTCAAAGTACTGGAAAGGAAGTTCCCATTCAAAGGCAACTTGATCTTAGATGCTGTACGTGATACTCATTTTTTGTCCATTTGAAATATATAAATTATGCTATGCAGCAGGCTATCTCATCAAGTGTAACCACTGTCCCATAGCTGAACTTCTGGGATTGAGAAGGTATATTTGAATGGGTTCCCATCAGGAGCCGTCGGGCACATTTAGCACAACTGAGAACAGACTTGTCACACAATCACCTTGCTGCTGGTTACATGGCCTGGGTCTGCCCTTCCCTGCCCTCCAGCCACAGCCCTGTGTGGTGATCCCTTAGAGTGCATGGGAAGGCTTCAGGTAGCAGCCTTTGGCATTATTGCTGGGTTTGTGGGGTGCTTAGCCTGCATCCCTGCATTGTTAAGTCTTAAGTGACACCCCCTTCTAAACCATTGCCCTGTCCCCACCCTCCTCCTCTCCCACCCTTGGCCGAGGCATAGATTATAACCCTCTGTACCCTCTAAAATGGGCCTCCAGTGAGGAATTCAGGGCTTCCCATTCTCTTCTCCCCACCTTGACCGAGGGGTGTTGCTTCTCCCTCCTCCATTCCCTGTTGCCCATCACCACCCTACACTTCCTTGCTGTGGCCAGAAGCCATCAGATGAAGTTGGCAGAGTTCAGCCTCCCTCACTTGGTTCCGTCCATCACTAGCCACCAGCCTGCAGTCACCATCAGCTGATGTGCCAACAGCTCAGGTCTGATGAGGTGACAGACCTGCCAGTGCCAAGATTCCGTGGTCACACCTGGAGGATGAGCCACGGTGACACTAGTGGACTCATGGCTCCTCTGAGCCCTTCCCCTGTCCTGTAATTGATTTGTTTTTAAGTTGTTGAAGAAGGTTTGAGCGGGCCTCGGAGGTCACCCCGACTGCCCACCGGGTCTAGTGTGGCACCTGACAACTGGATCCAGAGGACCTTGACCCAAGGACTCGATTTCCATACTGCTGTTCCTCAGAACTCAGGGGGACACAAACGAGCTAGATGTCAACCATGGGCCTGGCCTCCTGTCACATTGCTGTGTTCCCGCTTCCTCTTCTTTTTTGTCGTTTTGTCCCTCGCCCTCACTCTACACCCCCCACCCCACACCCCACACCCTTTCTTTGAATATCCAGGGACCTTTTCGTCATTTGGGAAGTCTCTTGGTCTAGAACTTGATCACTTCTGGTCTTACCGCACTACTAAGGCAAACCAAGTCAAGGGAACCTCAGGTAGAAAGGCCATCTCCTTTTCCTCCTCCTCTCCCTCCTCCTCCTCCCCCATCAAAGACATACAAGTAGATAAATCACAGCCACTCATCTCAAAGCAGTCTGATTCTTTCACTTTGTATTCTTTTTTTGGTTGTTTTAACTTTTTATTGACAGCTTCCATAGTTATAGACAATAAACCATGGTAATTCCCTCCCCACCTCCACTTTCGCCTCTCAAATCCACCCTCTCTCATCTCCCCTCCCCCTCTCAATTAGTCTCTAGTTTGTTTTGATGTCATCATCTTTTCCTCTTATTATAAAGGTCTTGTGTAGGTAGTGCCAGACACTGAGAAGTCATGAATATCCAGGCCATTTTGTGTCTGGAAGTTTGCATTGTAGGCAGTCCTATCCTTTCTTTGGCTCTTACAGTCTTTCCACCACCTCTTCCACAATAGACCCTGAGCCTCGGGAAGTGTGATAGAGATGTCCCCGTGCTGAACACTCCACTGGCATTTCTTCTCAACATTCTGGTGTCTTTTGAGTGATTCTTTCTCTTGTCCACCTTCTCCCAGCCTGCCTGCCCCTCCACCTCCCCATAACCTGCCCCTACATTCAAGCCAGCCAGCACTTAGCGTCTGGTATTACTCTCCAGGCCCCTGGATGGACAGCCATCCTGGTCTGCTTTTTCTGGGTTTTATCATCAGCAGAGGATGGGCTTCACTCCAAGTCACATTGACGTTGAGAGAAGACATACCCCCCTCATGCTCTGTAGGCTTCTTTCTCCCTGGATACCTGTACCATCCAGACACTCCTCTCACCCCTCCTAAACTGCCCAGTATTGACTCCTGCAGTCTCTCTGGTCTCAAGACACCCTTGATCCTGGAGAAACCGTAGTTTGCATTATTTAGCTTTCTGCTTCCAGGCTGTCAAACATGCCTGCTCTTTCATTCCTCTCTCCCCCGCCTTGGAGGGCCTTTGTCCAGGTCCATAATCGGTGCTACGCTGCCACATAAGGCTTGTGCCTATTTCAAAATGCATCCAATTTTGGGCAGGCAATTTTGGCAAAAAGAATAATGTCTAGGTTTCAATCCCTCCATGCCTCAGAATGAACACTTACCCTACACAGTCTTTGAAATTTGACTGAGGACGAGAAAATAAAAATGGGCTTATTTTTCCCACGGTCCTACCCGGTTGAGATGCTAAGTGAGGGCAGAACTATGGCTCTTGAATCACAGCATGGGGCTCTTTGAGAGGTCCTCAGATGCCAGGAACCATTCTGTCCTCGCATCCTCACCATACTCTACTCACATTTAAATCAACTGAGGTCTCTGCTATAGCCAAATTCAAGTACACTTGGCAGTGGGAGTCCAGGGGTAGACCCTCCAAGATTCCCACTAGCAGATTACATCCAGCACATCAGTGGGTCAGCCCACCTGAGCCGATCGGATAATTATGAGGAGGGGAAGTTTTTGTATTGAAGGAAAGAGGAAAATTATGTAAGAAAAGAAGAGGACTATAGAGGATGAAGATTTTAGATCATTTCTTAGGTTAGTGTTAATGTAAATATAAAATCTTTCAAATGATCTTAACCTCATTATTTATTTTTGGTTTGGAAAACAATTTCTAAACCGATATCTCTTCATGCTTTTTTTCCTAAGTCAAACATCTGTCTCTGTTATGGGATCTGGGATTTGCTTCTTCTTATTTTATTCTCTTTTTTTATTGCCCTCAAGATAGTCACACCAATACCATAGCATCATTAGTCCAGCTGCATCTTGGATTCTTCTCCTCTTTACTGTGGGCCCCAGCTGTTGCCTGCCCACTGTCTCACCCCGCAGAGAGGTCAGCTGAAGCCGGAAGCAGTAACTCACAAGCTGCAGGGTGTTTGAAGAGATACCAGGGAGCCATCACCCAGCCTTTGAAAATGGCAAGAAGCCTGCATGCTGAGAACTTTCCTGTGGCAAGAAACCAGGACAGAGTGTGCACCCTTTGTTGTCCTTGAGGCTGAGGACTCTTCCCCTGAAAGGTCCAAGAGATAGAGAAAGCCTGAGATAGCTTGATGGCAGGGAAATTGCATCCTCTGACTGAGAGCCATCTTCCAGAAACCTTGGCATGGTGTGGTGGCTCTGTGCACATGATCTGGAATCCTATTCTTTATTGTTTATTGATAAGGAAACGGAAGTTGAAGCAGCTTGCTCCTTTGGGCAAAAAATATCATTCACAAATTGTTGATAACCATGTCAACTCTTTTCTTCTTCCCACTACTCAGAAAAGGGATAAATATCTCATGTAGAGGCTGATGGTTTCTGGTCTAAAGCTTTACTCCAAACAGATCAGGATCCCTCTGGCCCTCCAGGACAGATAGGCAAAATCCATATTTTCAGATCCCCAACCATCTGCTCTCTTTACAGGATTGTTCTCATCACCTGTGCTAAGGAACCCCATGAGAAAATGCTGCTTCCGTAATTAAACCTTTGGGGAGAGATTAAGATGGTGCCTTGTCAGGAGTTTGACCTGATAGCCCATAAAATGATGGTAGGGTTCCAATAGAGTCTAACTTCCCCTATCCCCAAAATGCAAACAAGAATAATTGGAAGAGGAAAAAAAATTAAGAATTCCAACTAAGTCACTTTTACCAGAGGAGGGTTTCTACCCAGGTCATGGATTCCCACAGCACTTACTTATATCATGCATAGCCATGGCATTCTGATAACAAAAAGAAAATACAGCCAGGATGAATGCAATCTCCCAAGGG
The DNA here is from genome assembly GCA_004024765.1 of Zapus hudsonius. Lineage (NCBI taxonomy): Eukaryota > Metazoa > Chordata > Mammalia > Rodentia > Dipodidae > Zapus > Zapus hudsonius. Next base: position 71,099 of record PVHP010002556.1, read on the forward strand.
AAGTCTGAAGAAAAACACTGTCTTTATTGGGCTTTCTTAGGATTAAGTCTTATATTTTCCTAAATGGGCCTTTACTCTTATTGGAGAGAGTTTGTAGAGGAGAGAAAGTGGGCAGAAATACTGCCTCATGTTGATATGTTATTGCCTTTGTTGTGCAACTTCTGATGGGCTCTTACTTCCAATAACTACCTCATAAAAATGGAGAACCTTAAGTCTTATCAATGTGTTGAGCACTTCTGTTTTCTTCCCTGGAATAATGCTTCGAATTATACTAGCAGAGGCTGTTGATGAGCACCCAGCTTCATGCACACTGCACAGAATGAAATAGATATGGTACTTGCCTTCCGAAACTTGGGATCTGATAGCCCTGTCCCACCCTGCAGAGAAGTCATAACATGGGTAAGAGACACATTGATCAGGACCCTTGTTAGGTTCAAAGTCAAGACCATTCAGAATAGCACAGATGTTCTGACACAGGGTCATTGTCACATTGTTAATTTTATATCAGAGGCACCATCTCAATACTGCTTTTTATTGCCCATCTGGTAAAGTTGGGGGTGGAGAAAAGAATGGAGACTAGAATAAAGATGTCTGGTTCGCATCTTCTTTGATATACACTGAAAGTATATGGTTGTAAATGTAGCATACACTAACTCACTATAACTCTCAGATAGGCAAGACGTGAGCTAGAGATAATGAAGTAAAAGACCAACTTATGTGACTATGATATGTCCATAGACACACAAACACAAAGGAAACTTAAACTAGATTTAAACTAGGCAGACAAAAGATGGTTTAGGAAAAATATTTGCAATATATTTGAGTGGGTTTTTAAAAATTAGGTTAACTATGCCTTAATTTTGCATTTGGATCATTACTAAGTTCTGTCCTGTACCAACATTATAATTTATTCAATATTTAGTATAATTGGTAGAGAAGGCAAATGCCTGACAATTAAATAGAGTGTGGAACCCTTGGCTGTATCCTGGAAAGAAAGAGAGCTTGTACCCCAGAAAGATGAACAAGGGGAGACCGCAGACAATTCAAAAAGAGAACAAAAATTAAGATGGTCTGTGAAATATGGGAAAAAAAGTCTAACCTTAATCATTATCTAAAATGGAAAATATAATGTTACAAGTTATATATAAAATATTTTAGACACACAACCTTGGGTTTGCAAAAGCAAAAACAATCAATGATAGTGACTCCTGATGGTCTGAATTGGTAAATGTAAGGTCTGTGAACCCCCGAAAACAGACCACCAGACACTCAAGTCAGAGCAAAGGCAAGGGTTGCTTTATTTGAGCAGGTTTGAACCCGGTCCGTGGTCACTCAGCCGGCTGAGACCAACGGCCCCGAGTGCAGAAACTCAAGCCTTTTTATAGACAGAAGTAAACAGTTTGTGCAAGCTATTTTCTTATTGGTACATTCATATGTTATGTTTTTGGCGGGCGCAGGCTATTCAGTCCAGGAGTTACATTTGGTCATCCTGTGCAAGCAGCCAGCCAGAAAAGCCGTTGGCCATCCTTATCCTTTCACATTCCTATGGTGCAAGCAGCTTACAGAAGCCAGATAAACAGTTAGTTACTCAACTCCACTTTCCAGTGTTTAATCAGGCTGTTGCATGTCTGGTGCTTCTCTCGAGACCTTTGGCGCAGTTATTTTACAGAGTTTAAGTAAAGGCAATTTAAAATGAGCAGTTAGCCCTTAACAATTAAGAAATAAGTCATTATTTTTCATTTTTACCCTCACAGTAAATATAAAATATTTTGTTCTCTTGAGCTTTGGCTTTGACCATTTTGGTCCAAGCTGCATCTCATAGTTCAAGCTGTGTCACTTGGACTTTGGCCTCCAAACTTGTCACTTGTCTTCCTTCTTGCCTCTGTGATTCAGTTGCCTCTTCTCAGCCAAAATTATTCTTTCAAGACATAAAGGTGAACTTTGAACCCTGATTTGGTTTTTTGAGTTAGGGGGTCTCATTCTAGCCCAAGCTGACCTGGAATTCTCTCTGTAGTCTTAGGGTGGCCTCATACTCTCAGAGATTCCCCCTACCTCTGCCTCCCAAGTGCTGAGATTAAAGGTGCATGCTACCACGCCCAACCAAAATAGAATTCCTTTTTTAAAAATTTAGTAAGTAGGAACTTTGAACAAATCATTTGTTGGCACCATCATTTCCCTCCTCCCTGCCCCCATTCCACTGAGGGCCCTCCTCAGTGGGATTGCTGGCATGCATCCTGGGGTTGTGGGCTATGAGCTGTGTGAGCAGCAGTCATTGTGGGGGTGACAATGCCTCTGGGTTTTCCCACCCACCTTGGGTCTTAGGCACTACCACACCCGGCCTCAAAATAGGATTGGCAACATGACCTCCAAATCTACCTGTGGTCTGCTTGTCATCCTTATCTCCAGTGTCAATGGCCAAACTCCCACATTCCTGTGGAGCTGCATTTGCATGAGCTATGGCTGAAGAGCCTTAACCTCCCTCCTTAATCTAGTTAACTCCTGGTCAACTTTCAGGCTTTACTTGTAATGCCACTTTCTTTAGTGAATCATCCTTGAACTTCCAACTGGGTTAAGTCCTGTCTCCATACTCAACGGTACTAGAAATCCGTTCTTAATATCCCGCCAGACTCCACGAAGGCAAGAATACATCTGGTATTGTTTTCCATTGGATGCTAAGTACCTATTCCATGGTTTGGGGCACAAACTGTAGTTATTGAATAACTATGATTTTTTGTCCAGAGATCACAGTTTAACACAGTAACTCTTGAAATAAGTATACTCTTTTACTGGGAATTCTACTTCAAAATTTGTCTCTATCCTTTACACACACTTACACATGGGAGCTGGATCTGAGCTTTTTCATTGTAAAGTATGTGTGTAATTCATATAATTAAAAAAAAGCAAAGAAGACATTTGTATTTTTGGGAGAAAAATGTAAGTTAATGGTGTCATATGTAGGTTGCAGGGTGTTAAAGAAAGAATATCAATATATCACCATTAGAGAGATTACCCCATAGCTGCAGCAAAAGGCCCATGTAAAAAGAGAGAGCAGGCAGACTTGCATTTGGCAATGGGCAGTTCAGAAGGGCTTAGGGATGCATGGAAGTCAGACAAGGATTCTGATAGATGACGAGGAGGGTTCAGGCTGGGAAAGGGGTGTGCCAGGCAACAGGGTCAGCACCTAGATGTGCTCTGGTGGGAGCATGCTGGGAAAACACTGTCATTTGGCCAGAATGGGAGGAGTATAGAGAGGCAAGACTTGGGACACTAAGACAGACTGGCAGATTACAATGATGACTAGAGCTCCAAGGTTTATTGGTTTTGTTTTTTCTTTTGAAATTATTTTTCTCTGATTTTTTTTTAATTTTAAAACATACTGTTAAACTCAATGTCGCAGGGAACTTGCTTGTATATTTCTTCAGGCACAAGTTTATTTGTGAGTATTTATATCATTGCAAAAAGAAATTCTCAAGCATGCAATTAATATATAAAAGGGCTACACAATTTATTTGGAGCAATATTATGAAATTTCCCTTTTTAGAAGTTGTATCAATTAATGTACCAATGTGTATTTTCCTACACTCTTAGCAAAACTAGGTGATGAAAATACGTTTTTTTAAAAAAATCTTGTGCTATCAGGAGAAAAATGTAGTTTTGTAAATATTTCATTTATTTATTTGCAAGAAGAGAAAAAGAGAGAGAGGAAGAGAGAGAAAGAGAATGGGTGCACCAGGGCCTCCCACTGCTGCAGACCAACTCCAGATGCATACACCATGTTGTGCACCTGGCTTTACTTGGGCACTGGGGAATCAAACTCTGGTTGTTAGGCTTTGCAGGCAAACACCTTAACCACTGGGCCATCTCTCCAGTCCTGAAAGTGTAGTTTTTACTCATGCATCTGGTGAATGTAAAACACAGACATCTTTTCAAATATCAACTATCTCTGCATCTCCTTTTATAAGCTATTGGTCCATATCCTTTATCAACAGGTCTATCAGAGGGCTGGTCTTTTTCCTCTAGATTCCTGGAAGTTTCTTGCATTTTAACAAATTTAGTCCTTGATCTGACATATTTATTACAAATATTTCTACCTGTTCATGATGTGTCTTTTGACTTGGTAGTGTTTTCTACCAAGCAAAGATATTTAATTTTTATGACACAACATCTTAGCCTTTCCTTTTATAGCTCCTAAATTTTATTATGCTTACAAAGACCTTCTCAACTTCAAGACCATGAAATGCTTTTCGATTTTTTCCAGACCCTTGGTAATTTAACTTTCATTTTGATAGTCCATCTGGCACTCATTTTGGTAGAGAGAGTGAGGAGAAATACAACTTTATTATTTTCCAGATGGCTACTCACTCGTCTCAACATTATTTATTGACTTGTATAATTATTCTCCTCTTCTCCACTGATAAAGATATTCAGCCTTTATCCAACACGAAATCCTCATCAGTGCTGAGGCCAGCGCTGACTCCGCTCCTCCCTCCCTCCCATGGTTCCTCTTGCTAACTCATGCGCAGATACGGATGATATACATGACGTCATCTCACAGACTTCTTACCATATAGTAGGGTTACTGTTCCCTTTTCAGTTCTCCTTTTCTGAATTCTCCTGTTTATTACAGTATACCGGTTCCTCCACTAAGATTGTCTGGCTAGAGAAAAAAATATTTGAAATAAATACCCTGTTGGTATTTTATTAGGACCTTGTTAGAGATTAGTTTATAATAACTTGTGCCCTTGATCATTTTATTGATGAAGACTCTCATTGCATGCCTCAACATTTGAAAGTGTTTCTTACATTGATCTCGTGTGCCAGAGCTGATCATGGTGGCTCAGGTCTGTGATCCTACCTACTTTGAATCAAAATTTTAAAAATATTATTTATTTATTTGTAAGGAGAGAATAGGCATGCCAGAGGCTCCAGCCAGTGCAAAGGAACTCCAGATGTATGTGCCACTTTGTGCATTTGGTTTTATGTGGGTACTAGGGCATCAAACCTGGGATGTTAACCACTGAGCCTTAACCACTGAGTTATCTCCCAGACCTGAATCAAATATTTTTTTTAAAAAAAAATTAACGGTGGGAGCTGGAGAAGTAGCTCAGTAGTAGAGCACTAGGCTCCATCCCCAGTATTAGATGATAGGGAGATGATGATAGATAGATAGAGATGATAGATAGATAGATAGATAGATAGATAGATAGATAGATAGATAGATAGATAGATGATAGATAGATAGGCAGAAAGAAAGATACATACATGCATAACATACATACATATACAGATGGACAGAAGATAACATGAACCAGAGAACAGGGATGACTTGCTGATGGAAATAATTTTCAGGTAAAATTTAATGAGTGACTGAGTTACTTAAAGGCAGAAGAAGTCAAGACAGTAGAATATTTTTCTTATTGGAAATTAGAAAGGAATGACAGAAAGGAAAGAAAGAAGAAAGAAAGAAAGAAAGAAAGAAAGAAAGAAAGAAAGAAAGAAAGAAAGAAAGAAAGAAAGAAAGAAAGAAAGAAAGAAAGAAAGAAAGAAAGAAAGAAAGATCAACACCTTCCTAAAGTCCTGAGCTTAAGGGTTGGGAAGTTTGGACAAGTGATATTATCAAGAAAGGAAGAGAAGATAAATAAGCATATTGGGAGCAGATAGATCATGCATGAGGTTCAGAAAATGTTGGCCCTCAGGTTACAGCAAGATGTCTGTCCAGGTGGGAATTTCCATTGAGCAACTAGAAATGAACTTCTGAATTTATAGGCATGAGCCAACTGGGTCAGAGTTAGGACTCTTCTGAGAAGATAGAGGATAGGACTAGGAGATGAAGGTGAGAGAAGGATCTTGTAGACAGCCTTGTTAGAGAAGAAAGAAGAGCCAGGAAGCTATCCACAGCAGTGAAAATGTGGACAAAAAAGGCCAGTGCAGAATTGCAAAGAGAAGGCCGAAGGGAAGGGAAACCATTGTGTATTTTCCATTCATAAAATGCTCTGATAAACTTACATTAGAGATTAGTGTTAAGGCCAATTCTTGGATCTTGACATCAAGTATTTATACTTATATGACTCAAGGCAAGTTGATTAAACTCTCTTAGCTCCCCCCTCCCGGCAATTTCTTCCTTCGGAAACTGAAGATAATAGCAGCACCTCTTTCACAGAACCACTGAAATGGATAGGAGAGATATCAATGAGAAGACGAGAGATATCAATGAGAAGACAGCAGACACTCAGAAATCCTAGCTCCCTCCCAGGCACGCAGGGCTACTGAGAAGTAGAATTTCTGACTGTACTGGAGTTGCTTCTTTCTGAAAGAGCATATGGTTAGCAGTGAGCAAAGAAATCCAGGAGCATGGACTAAACGATTGGACATGGCATGGACACTCTGTTCTGCACCTGACTTCCGCTAACAAATCTTGGAGCTCTTTCCATCTCTGTGTATAGAGACCAACTTTGTTCTGTACAGCTGCATTCCGCTGTACGGCCATGACCTGACTTTGTTCTCTAGTCATGAACTTCTGGGTTCTTTCCAACCTTCTGCTTTTATAAAGAATTTTGGAGTGGTTAAGCCACGTACACCTGTCATTTCAAATAGCAGTTTTACGTGCAGCATACATTACCCAAGATGAAATTCCTATAGGATAAAATCTCGATCAGACCTAAAAAGACAATCAACTACTGCAAATGCATAAACCAATGCTATCATTGCGGGTGAGGTGTCCAGGTTAACACAGGAACAGAAAATCTCTACAGGAAACATATTTCATACTTCCTCTCTTAATAAAAATGGAAAGAAAACCCAAATACCCATGATAGATGTGAATTTTATTCCCCATTTAATGTGCTTTGCTCCAGATGTTCCAGAAATCATTGCGTGTTATATAATGTTATAATTTTTATTCCCAGTGCTGTTCAAAGTCTTTTGAATAACATTAAGGAGGTGGCTGAGCGCTGTGGGAATCTACAGACTCCTGGGTTGAGGCTGGTGAAACTGTCAACTCTAGAACCATGTTATGGTCATATAACCTCAGCAATTGTATATTCCCAAACTGAATCATTGAGTTAGTGGTTGGCAGTCACGTAAATTTAAATGCATATGGTTTCTTCTCTTTCCCCGCTAATCCCAGCTCCAACCCTGAAACAACTATATAACCTCCACTTTAAAACAAGGAGCTTCTTCTTGCAGAGACCTCAAGCCAAGAAGACAGCCAGCATGCTCACAGCAGACTTGGCACTTCTGTGCATTGGACAGAAGAGCAGGGAGAGAATATGGAGCCAGAAGGCAGCCTGTTCTTATTCCTGACTTTCATCATTGCCTTCTGATGATTCTTACAGTAAAACAGAGAGCTTTCCCAGGGGGCTCCCCCCCAGGTCATGTCCTCATAAATCAGAATGACCTACTCTCCCACAAGTCTACTCCAAGGACAAACCCTATGGGGTAAACAGAAGGCCAGTCCAGGCACCCCAAAAGGTGAGCCAGATCCCTCTACTCATGAGGCATTAAAATAGAAGAAGCACTGTCTGGCAGGCAGGTAGAAGCAAAAGAATACTGAAGCTTTGTAGCATCTCCTGTCAGATTGAAAAATCATTGTAATAACCAAAAATTAGCCGATTTGGCCTAGGAGGAAGAAGCTTGGGGGGTGACAGAGCATCTAAGCTGAAGGTGGCTCATGGGAGTGCTGGAGAAGGTGCCACCTGGGGAAGATTGGGGAGACAGCGTGAGGTTAAAGTAGCTCCAGGAGCTCCAGAGTTAGGAGAGCCTGGAGGAACAGTGTCAGAAAACAAAGTACGGCTGCTCTTTTCTGCTGTTTAAATCATTATATATTAGCTACAAATTTAGTTTGTTGGCCAACACTCAAAAATGACATATGGCCAATAAAAGGTTCGGAGGAGTTTTCCATCTGCTGTTCAACTTTACCAAGGCTTGAGAGAGAGAGAGAGAGAGAGAGAGAGAGAGAGAGAGAGAGAGAGAGAGAGAGAGAGCTCAACGTTGGGGTGGGCTGCAAGCTTTCCCGAGCTGTTCGCAGGCTGTTAAATGGGCACTGTTCTAAGTCACATATGCCACCAGACAGCAGAAAGCATGACAGGTTGAAGTGCATGATCACTGAAAGATGTTCCATCAGATCCAGCCGCCTGCCTGGAACCACAGAACAAAAAGTGCCTGAGTGGACCAGCCCTCTGGAATGTCACAGTTGGGTGTGTCCCAGGTTCCTCAAGGGCAGCCCTCTTGAGGAACAGCCTGCTGACTTGGCCAAAAAGCCTGTGAGGGCTGATGAGACTCTGGGTGCTCATTAAAGCCTAAGGCAGATGCAAAGCAATTGGCAAGTGTCCTGGTTTGGAATTGGAAACTGTGTCTATTGGTGTTAAAAATGCAAAGAGAAGAGGTCTATTTTCCTGACTCGAGATCGTTCATCTCACCCACCTGGAGCTGCCATGGTCTGCAGCTGAGCACACCAGAGCTAGCCGCCCCAACCCACGCCATGCCTCTGTCCATACTCGGGATGCTGAACTGGTCCTGGGTGCCTTCACTTTGGCACCTGCACTGCCCCAAGGCCAAGTCTTACTGCAAACATTTGTAGTGAGAAGCAGCTGGGTCCTTGGACCCCATACGCCTCTTCTGATTGCTGTAGTCTTACAAAATGGACCTGGAGAGGAGAATCCGCAGCGATCGCTCTGTTCAAGTGATCCCAAAGGTGATGTGATCTCTGTAAGCAAAGGGATAGGAGCAGGAGAAGAGATGATTTACAGCCCCCTGATCACATCCTCCATGACGCTGTCATTTCACCTGCCTGCTTGGCATCTGTCAGAAAGAGGTTGCCAGAGGCGGAGGGAGATGGGTTGCAAGACTCCAAGCAAGCTGTATTGAATGTGTTGTCAAAGAGACAGGCAAGGACAGGAGGGAGACACCGAGGGGAGGAGAGGCTTGTTGAAATTCTACATAGGGACTGATGTGGCGTCCCTGAAACTGGGAGGAGGTGACATAAATTATAACAATGAATCTTTTACACAGAAATGGGCCCTCAGTTCTGACAGACAGCAGGGATTTAGGAAGATGGATTCCTCCCCTGGTTCAGCACAAGGAAGTCAGTGCTGCTTGGGGTTTTGGCCCAGACGCATAGGCTTTATCCAATATGCTGACTGGGCAGAAACTGCAGCCTCATGGAGCCAGCCTCTCTGGAGACTGTAATTTTTTAAACTCATGTGTATTTGAGGGAAAATTTAATCTCTCTGCCTCTGACTCATTTACACTTAACTCACACAAAAGTTGTTTTGCTTTGTGTTATTTGGTGGTTGGTAAGTTAGAGTTTAATATAGAAATAGCCTCGAGGTCTGGAAAAAGACCCAAACCAATACCCAACACTCAGGCCAGCTTCTGCTCACAGAGAGCAAGAGGTTATCTCTCTGTTGCAGGGAAAGCGGTCTGTAGGTGTTCACTATGCTCGCTCTTTCCATCCCGTGCACAGACACTGACATCCACACTCAGACACTCAACTAAGAAGCTGAACGGGCAGAGAGGTCAGTGGAACAGGACATCTAGATGATTCTGTTGGCACAGAAACCTGCACGTTGTCATGCTAACCACAACATACTTAACCATGCGCGCCAAAGTGCTGCCTTAAGCCAACTTAAAAATTCAAAAGTTTTCAAAGAGTGTTTCAATGAAGGGCCCCTACATAGATGGATAAAGCTGCTTCCAGGAGCTATGGGGTATTCATCAAAACTCCCAGTGACAGAGATGAGATATCTCCCAATGAGTTGCTGGTCAGGGAAGCCACAGGGGCCCCTGAAATAATATTGGCTATTGCCATGACTCTTGTTTGCCCACCGAAACTTGACAGAAAGTCCCTAATGCTGAAAACACAGCACACTTCAGTTATAGAAAGTTAAAAAAAAATCTAAGCTACAGATGAGCTGGAAGCTTACTCTCCACTAGCCAGCCTTCTTTATTCCAGAAGGTGCTAGGCAACCTGCCAGGGAAGAAAGGCCAACAACATTTCTCTCCAGCTGTGGGTCCTGTGCACTTCACAACCAACCTACAGAAGGCACAATGTGTCAGCTGGTGCAATAGTGGCAAGAGAGTTATGAGAGTAACCAAATGCTCTCTGGTTGGATTTGAAACCCACTCCACAGGAAAGCAATTCTGCCTGATACTAGAAATCTGGCTGATAGTCGAGGGCTTGGGACGTAACAATCTGTGGTTATGCCACTTGGACAGTATATGTCAAGCTGCCTTCTAAATATCTATGTTTGTTCCCATAGATTGGTGCTATTCACAACCTCAAACATGGGAGCTTCTTTATACAAAAAGTAGACGTGATTCCAGAGAGGGACAGATGACAAAGTTACCAAGAATAAGTGACTGGTTTGTGCTCAGCCCTAAACATGAGATCTAAATCACACCTCCCAAGGCTCAAGGAAAGTCACAGAGAAGGGACAGAAAGAAAGTAAAATAGGGACTCCCGGCAGATGATGTCAATATTTCAACAAAGATCGATGAGACCCTACACCTCCCAGAGAAAATAGTGGAAATTCATGATTACTGGGAGAGGAGAGAAAATCGTGTCCCTTGGGTGTGTGGTCCCTGGAGGAGTGCCTAATCTCCATTAAAGAACTTCCCACCCATGATTGTGATGTGGTCCTACTTTAAATCAATGAGCCAAAAAAATAAAATAGATGAAGCATGAAAGCCCAATGTGATCTGATGGAAAATGAAGGGTTTGAATGGAGGGGGAGGGGAAGAGATAAGGTAAAGGGGAATAAAAACGCATTGTAGAGCTGGAGAGATGGCTCAGTGGTTAAGGCGCTTGCCTGCAAGGCCTAACAACCTGAGTTTGATTCCCCAGGACCCATGTAAAGCCAGATGCACAAAGTGACCCATGCGTCACTTTGTGCATCTGGAGTTTGCAGGGGCTGGAGGCCCTTGCACATGCATTCATATTCATTTTCTCTCTCTCTCGCTCTCTGTCTGCTTGAAAATAAATAAAATAAAAAATGCTTTGTATACAAGTGTTAAATTGCTGGAGAAATGGCTCAGCAGTTAAGACACTTGCCTGCAATGCCTAGGGACCTGAGTTTGATTCCCCAGTGCCCATGAAAAGCCAGAGTCAATTCTCAGAGGTTGGAGGCCCTGGCACACCCATTCTTTCTGTCTGTCTCTCTTCTATCCCTCTCTGCTTTCAAATAAATAAATAAAAATGTTTTTAAAAATAAAACTAAAATACAGATCCTCAGAAAAAGCTCTGCTCCTAGGGGTGGAGTGTGCGGGTTCAAGTTTTTCTGGTGGGGGGCCAGGGGGGCTTTAGTTTTCTGGTTTGTAAACTGTGAATAAGGATCACCACACCCTTTCACAAACAGCGAGGCTAGAAAGCCCTCATCACACATTGTGTTTAGCACAGTCATTGTATTGGATGTTTGAAGCCTACTTTAATTTGTGATCTGGGATTCTAGGTACCCATTGACACCTATCGACACCACATTAAGCTCTCAACCATACCTGACTTACTTCACACGGTGTAAAGTGGTGGTACCCCCAACAGGTCTGTGCTGTACACCTCTCACCTCCACAAGGGCCTCTCTGTTCCCTTACATTGTGCTCTCCCAGACTCAGATGCTGATGTAAGAGTTTGGAGGAGGTGCTTGAACTTTGTGGTGCTGATGGCAGTTTGCAGACTGGGTCTCAGTAGCCATGTGGCTCAAGCTGCCTTTAAAGTTGCAATACAGCTGACTTCTGATCCTCCTACCTCTCCCTTCCAAGTGCTGGGATTCCAGGATGTGTTTCCATCCCCAGTTACTATAGGACTTAGATGACACACCATTCTCTCTCTCTCTCTCTCTCTCTCTCTCTCTCTCTCTCTCTCTCTCTCTCTCTCTCTCTCTCTCTCTCTCTCTCTCTCGTGTAGTGTATGTGTGACTGAATCCAGGTCCTCACATGTTCTAGGCAAGCATTGTACCAATGAGATATCTGTATCCCCAGAGGTCCTAGAACTTACTAAGACAGGAGCAGGATGAAGCAGGAAACAGAAGAAAGCAAATCAGGGATGTGTTGATGAGCAGGTTGATGCAGTGAGTAACTGGGACCTGATCCCATCCACAGCCTTAGAGGACCACACAGCCACGCTTCCAGCTGTCTCACCCAGGGAGTAAAGGTGGCAGAGCATCCATCAACTCTCCAGGGATGTCCAGTCCCAGCGCCAGAGAAAGCCTCCAGCAGAGAGAGCTGCAGGTGCTGCCCTCGGGAGCCATGCACAGACTGAGGCCCAGAGGCCCAGCCCAGACAGCTGTGGTGCCTGTTCATCAGCTCTGGGATTTGGAAAGACTCAGGGATCTGCAGAGAGAAGCAGTCAGAAGGTAGTGAAGAACCCGTGGCAGAGTTTTCAGAGGCCGGAGGGAATGACAGAGTTGGTAAGCAAATTTATCCCCTATTCTCTCCTTAGGATGGACTGCTATGAGATCCAGTTTATACATTTTCTTGGAAAAAATGGTCTCAGGAGATGAACAAAACATCTCAGTGGGAGAAGCCCAATAGGGTAACATGCTTATCTCACCGCTCCTTCTTTCTGCCTCCAACATCCCTCACCCCTGCTGCCTATAACTATGGTATACCAATAAGCTTTGGCCTCAACACTTGCCTTCTAGGGAACCCAGGACAAGGTAATAGTGTGGATTTCTTCTCAGTTGCAGATTGCCATCACTGTACCCACTTTAGTAGGTTAATTTTGGGTGATGGGAGGAACAATGTGGTTTACCAATGTGACTACTATTGAGAAGACTACCGAAATCATGCAGAAGATCTGCAGTCCTAGTGCTTGAGGACGCCCTAGCAAAGGAAATGGTTCCTCTAGAACGGTCCTCCAATGCAAGCCTCCTGCTTCTGTCCCACCCAGGAGCTGAGGACTTGCCTTTAGTGGCTTCCTGGCCTGGAGCTAGAAACAGAATCTCTGCACTTGATATTTTTTTATTAATCATAATCAGGTACACTTAATAAGAGAATAATGTGTTGATGTCTCCACTTCCCCTATTTCCCTCTTCCCTGTCCCCGGTTAGTTGGATATCCTCCTCCGTGGGCAGTCTGGGTCAGTCCATGGGGTAGGGGGTTGTGAACAGCCTAGGAGTCAACCCGGTTCCACCCCCCCCCTTTGTATGTTGTTACTGGGGGAGGGCATGTCTCTGGATATTCTCCTCCACCATGGTTCTTACAATCTTTCTGCCCCCTCCTCCACTTAGTTCCCTGAGTCATGGTGGGTGAGCGTAAAGCTGCTTTGTAGTTGAGGTCTTAGGAGCCTCTGTGCTTCTGCTTGAGGTTGTGTTTAAAATTGTTGGTGTCCGTTTCGCTGGTTCATCCTGGGTTAACCGATAAGCTGTGGTTATAGGTCTCTTGCTTATCCCATCACTGCCTGTGGGGTTCCATGTGGATCCTCCATGGTAGGTCTGGGGTGGCACATCTCTTGCCAGGAAGACAGCTGTCGGCCTGTGGCTCAATGGGAGAGTTGGAAGAGCCACAGCTCTCTCGTTGCCTTCTGAAAAATACAAACAGAATCTCCATCCGAGAGTTAGATCAGTATAGGTTAATTGAGATACACTTTCCTGAGTTGGCTAGATTCTATTGTTGGTAGCCTTTTTGTAAATCACTTGTAAAGTGAGTTTCTCTTTGGGCTCTTGATTTTTGTGTGACAATCATACTATCCCTGCCTCTAACCAGTGGAAAGTGGGGATTGCATTATGGGGCAATGGTCCTTATAAAAAATATAATAAAGCAGACCTTGTGGTTAATATTGAATATATTAATTTTGAATATTTTTTGAGAGAGAGATTGAGTACCTTCTTTGATTATAAAAAAAATCTATATCCAGCATAGAGGCAAAGGTAGGAGGATGGCTGTGAGTTCAAGGCCAGCCTGGGACTACAGAGTGAGCTCCAGATCAGCCTGGGTTAGAGCGAGACCCTACCTTGAAAAAAAAAAAAGCTCAGATCACATAACTTCCCTGTGTCTGTGGCATGAAGGTACCCTTTCCACCTACCCATCATGTCTCCTGACAGAGATAACAGCCCCACTCCAGCTGGGGCCGACCTGTTTTTATGTGTGGGAACACTCACTGCAAAATGAACAATGCATCACGTGTTTCTGGGAGGAAGACACTTGTCATTCTTCCACTTGTAAGAGTGCCAGTGAATACTCAGCAAGGATTTCTGCCTCTGCGGTTTGTCATGTGCAGGTAGGGTCAGTAATGGTATCATGTGATATGATATCAGAGTGACAATCCTGCCTAGAATTCTCCTCAGGAAGGACCTGCAATGCTTGGAGAACCTGTACAGCAGCTCTGCACTGGAGTGATCCCTGGGTTAGGCAGGGGAGGCCATCATGGTCTGTGCATCCCCCATTGTAGTTACTCCACTCTGCCCTTCTAATTCCAAGAGCAAGAGGCCAATAAATGCATACAAGTGGATATAACTACACTGCATAAAACTTTAAGTACTTAAACAGGGCTTGGCTAGTGATCGAATGACCCTAGACTTCTTTGTGTCACCTTCATGAATAAACCTTTGGTGGCAAGCATTGTCCATTTGGAGAGTCAAATCAGTCTTGAGAGAAATTACACAGCAAGTACCAAGCATCCTGGTATGGTTTAATCTATCATTTACTCTTCTAGAAATAAGAAGTGAAAGGAGAACTACCCTCTAAGATGAAGTGTGACTAGGAAATGATAAGGGGGAAGGCCAGAGAGAATCCCTTTATCCAAGGGATAAGATTTGTGACGTAGAATCAGGATGATGAATCTAGGTGGGGAAGGAGAGGAAGGTTGTAGTGCAGCAAGAGTATATTGTCCCATCGTTGACCATTACTCCATCACTGTAAAAGCATGGGCTGGAGACTCAACTGCTTTGGCACAGCTGGATCTGCTTCTAACAGCTGGCTAGACCTTGATAAATTATTTAATCCTGGGCATCAACATTCTCATCTGTCCAGTGAGCACGCACAGGATCGTTCATGGAAAGTGCCTGGAATGGTGGGATCACTCACTAAGGGTCAGTTGTCATTGCTGCAGGTGTCTTGCAATACAAACTGAGAACAAGGAAGGAAAGGCTTCAGTGTAGAAATGCCAAGTATAGGTTCATAAATTCTCTTAGGGGAAAGTTGATAGTTCCTCTCTCCCATAGAAATAAAATTATTTTAGAGTCCACTGGACTGTCTGGATAAGTAATAAACCATAGACAGGAACACATGCTCACCTGAGTAATATGGCCCCTCCATAAGCCTGGAATCAACTAGTTCTTGCCCCCAAGAAGTCTCTCTTTCCAAGACTTACACTCTTGGGTATATTATGTGCTAGAAACTGAGTTGTAATTAAACAGAGTCCTTCTGTAATTGCCAGGGGTGATGGAGTTTGTTCAACCAATCATTTACTTCATCCACACTTTTTAAAAAAAATTTAAATATTTTATTTATTTATTTTTGAGTAGAGAGATACAGAGAGAAAGAAAGAGAGAGAGCACATCAGGGCCACCACCTTGTGGGTCTGGTTTATGTGGGTCCTGGGGAATTGAACCCGGGGCCTTAGGCACTAGAAGCAAGTGCCTTAACCGCCCCATCCACACTTTCTTGAAGGCTTACCAAACTTTGAGTAGAAACACAAGAAAGAGAACAGATCAGATAAAGTATAATGGTTAGGACACATAAAACTAATTGCTTTTTAATTCTCTCTATTTGCAGGAAGCCTGTTGGGACCCTGTTCACAACTCATGACCCTAAGGGGCTCATGACAAGAGCATTTAAGTTGTAGAATTAAGTTGCCAAGCAGATGCCATAGCCACCATCAGAAAAACAGAAAATGAGCACTAGAAATTGAACACTTCCTGGGCTGAAAATGCTCATTGACTAGGGACTCCTACTGGCTTCATCACTTGCTCCCAGCTGTGGGGATCCAGGAGCTGGGAGTTCTGCCTCCTGCAGGAAGATGTGTGGGTCCATGTGCCAGCTTGGGCTGGTGTCTGCCTCTTCTCTGCTCACGTAACAGTGGCACTCAATCCTGGGTGATGTGAGAGTAATGTGGCGTGCAATAAAAAAAAATTACTAATGCCTAGAATTGCCTAATTCTAATGTATTCTGGGCAGGGATGGAACTCAGAAGAGCTTTTAGCTTTTGCTTGAAATCAAATATGCACAGAAAAATAAAGCTATGTCAGTGCACAGCTCTGTGCTTCCAGGGAGGAAGAGAGCCACAGGAATAGCACGCAGCCAGAGACACTGTCACTACTACCAATGTCTCCTCATTCACCCTTTCAGGCTCCATTCCTCCCAGGACAACTGTCTTGACTAGTTTTGTCCATCTTTGTGGTAGATATAATGGAACCATACGGAAGTTCGGTTTAATGCCAAACTAATTTTGGGCCAGGGGAGGGATCGAATCCAGGGCCTTGTTAAGCAAGACTCTACCACTGAGAGGCATTCTCACCCACTTATGTAAACTTTCAAATTGTGGCCTAGTTTGATGGGAAGACAGCGAAGATAGTACAGAGAGTATCTCTTGCACCAAGTTCTCCCGTCACTAGCACCTTATTAACTATGGCCATTAAAGGATGACTCTATCTGTCTTCATTTACCATTTTACTTTAGAGGCTCATCTAGTTTTCTGTGTGTTGTTATTTGACTCTCACTGCTGAGTATGCTTCATTATGTGAATAAATGTAGAATTCTCTATCCATATTACTGTGAATGTTCGCTGGATAGTTCCCAGATGGAGTCCTTACAAACCAGGCTCCTGTGAACATTCTAGTCGGCAGCTCTTTGTATTTTTAGGAAGCTCTTCAGAGGTTCTACTGGGCAGGGTTTCTAGCATGCAACCCAACTAGAAACTACTGATACAATCTGGGCCATATAGTTCAATATTGTTTCCTAGCTGTCATTCTTTCCTCCTGCGTGGGATGTCTGTATTCCTACAGGGCCCAGCACTATGTTGGTGATGAAGGAACTCACACAGCAGGAGCCTTTACCGCATCTGGCCCGGTAAAGGCCTTCTCCCTGGTTGTTGCAGTCAGCTTTCTTGTTGCTGCGCAGAAAGAACCCAAACAAAAGTGGCTTGTAGAGGAATGGGTTTATTTGGCTTACGGACTCCAGGGGAGACTCCATCCTGGCAGGGAAAACGATGGCATGAGCAGAGGGCTGGACATCACCTCTGCCACAGCACTGCAAACAGCGGCAGGAAGGTGTGCCAAACACTGGCAAGGGG